>SDWI01001157.1:70022-85400 GCA_009193005.1 Lamellibrachia luymesi
ACACACACACACACACACACACACACACACACACACACACACACACACACACACACACACACACACACACACACACACACACACACACACACACACAGAGAGAGAGAGACGCAGACTCACGAAATAGCAGTCCCCACCACATCAATTGCAGTAACAGTCCCCACCAAAGCTACCACATCAATTGTAGTAACAGTCCCCGTCAACGCCACAACATCAATTGCAGTAACAGTCCCCACCAACGCCACCACTTCAATTGCAGTAACAGTCCCCACCAAAGCTACCACATCAACGGCAGTAACAGTCCCCGTCAACGCCACCACATCAATTGCGGTAAAATTCCCACGCCTTCACGACAATGGCAGTAACAGTCCCACGCCATCACGACAATGGCAGTAACAGTCCCACACCATCACGACAATGGCAGTAATAGTCCCCGCCAACGCCATTACACCAATGCCAGTAACATTCCCCGCCATCGCCACCACATCAATGGCAGTAACAGTCCCCGCCAACGCCACCACATCAATGGTTGTAGCATTCCCCGCCAACGCCACCACATCAATGGTTGTACCATTCCCCGCCAACGCCACCACATCAATGGTAGTAACAGTCCCCGCCAACGCCACCACATCAATGGTAGTAACAGTCCCCGCCAACGCCACCGCATCAATGGTTGTAGCATTCCCCGCCAACGCCAACACATCAATGGTAGTAACAATCCCCGCCAACGCCACCACATCAATGGTAGTAACGGTCCCCGCCAACGCCACCACATCAATGGTAGTAACAGTCCCCGCCAACGCCACCACATCAATGGTTGTAGCATTCCCCGCCACCGCCTTCACATCAATGGTAGTAACAGTCCCCGCCAACGCCACCACATCAATGGCAGTAACATTCCCCGCCAACGCCACCACAGCAATGGCAGTAACATTCCCCGCCAACGCCACCACATCAATGGTAGTAACAGTCCCCGCCAACGCCACCACATCAATGGTTGTAGCATTCCCCGCCAACGCCACCACATCAATGGTAGTAACAGTCCCCGCCAACGCCACCACATCAATGGTAGTAACGGTCTCCGCCAACGCCACCACATCAATGGTAGTAACATTCCCCGCCAACGCCACCACATCAATGGCAGTAACAGTCCCCGCCAACGCCACCACATCAATGGTAGTAACAGTCCCCGCCAACGCCACCACATCAATAGCAGTAACAGTCCCCGCTAACGCCACCACAATAACAGTTGTAGCATTAACCGCCAAATGTACTACATCAGTAGGAGTAGCAGTTCGCACCAAAAGTACTACATCAGTGGTAGTAGCAGTCCCCGCCAAAGGTACAACATTAATAGCAGTAGCAGTCCCCGCCAAAGGTACTACATCGAAAGCAGTAGCAGTCCCCGCCAAAGGTACTACATCGATAGCAATAGCAGTCCCCGCCAAAGGTACTACATCAATAGCAGTAGCAGTCCCCGCCAAAGGTAGTACATCAATAGCAGTAGCAGTCCCCGCCAAAGGTACTACATCGATAGCAGTAGCAGTCCCCGCCAAAGGTACTACATCGATAGCAGTAGCAGTCCCCGCGAAAGGTACTACATCGATAGCAGTAGCAGTCCCCGCGAAAGGTACTACATCGATAGCAGTAGCAGTCCCCACCAAAGGTACTACATCGATAGCAGTAGCAGTCACCGCCAAAGGTACTACAACGATAGCAGTAGCAGTCCCCGCCAAAGGTACTACATCGACAGCAGTAGCAGTCCCCGCTAAAGGTACTACATCGATAGCAGTAGCAGTCCCCGCCAAAGGTACTACATCGATAGCAGTAGCAGTCCCCACCAAAGGTACTACATCAATAGCAGTAGCAGTCCCCGCCAAAGGTACTACATCTATATCAGTAGCTGTCCCCGCCAGCAGTGATTCCCGCCAAAACTACCACGTTTGACCTCTAATTTGTTGAACTTTTATTACGGTCACATTTGGTACACTAATTGTAACTGTTGCGTGATATGACTGCTTAATGTAGCATAGGTTGCCGATTTGTAACATTGACCACGTTACTTAATGTGGCATCAACCACTAACAAGTCCGTTCATTTGTTGCTTCAATAAAGCAAACTTCATGTAGATATGTTTATTGCGCTAAAAAATCAAGACACTATATAAAATGCGCAACTATAATGGGTTATATGTATACACTTGATAAACAACAACGGGTCGGTGCAGCACTGACGTCACGTCACTGGCTTGCCGCGACCGTCACGTCAATAAAGCAATAACTGTTCTCGTAGCTGATGTTTGTCGAACTTTCTCAGTGTCATTGAATTGTTTGACGCCGTTCGAATGGATATATTTATAACATTCTGGATAGATAAAACGCTAATGTCTGATCGTTACTGCGCAGGTTCCTTCAGTCCATAACTACGATCCGTCGGTGATAACACTCGGCGGTATCTGCGAGACAAGCTGTTGTGAATAGCCAGATAATGGCCCCTAAAACCTGAAAGGGCTCCCATTGTTCAAACGACGCTTGTGCCGGAAACAAGCCCGACTATCTTATCGTCAGGAAGAGCTATTCAGGCCCGTGAATTATTAAATGCAAATGCGAAGCCGGATATCGGAGATAATGCATGTACCCTATTAAAGAATACAAATCTCTTCGGTAAGCCCGTATATTTTCGTATTATGTAGGGTGATATTTTGTTGTATTGCAACCAAAATACGTTGCAGAAACGGTCTTTCGTAGACGTGGAGGAGTCAGCGGTCGGGTGCCACATTTTACGAGCAGAGAACATCAATTCTCTTCCAACGAAACTGCCTTTCCTTGAAACTAGGTGCACATGACGCACATCGCTTTGGATATAACGGCCGATTAACAGGAAGCATTAAGTTAATCGATGTTTGTATGTGACGTTATAGAACTAGCCAGTCAACAGCAGTGCATAATTGTGATATCGGTGACTAACAGTTACCAATACGCCAGTTAGAAATAAGTACGACGCCGTCTTCAGTTTGTCCGCATCTGACGACGAGATGGGCTGCCACAAGTGGACGTTGTCGGTGACTGTTGCCGTAGCAGTCGTCATGGCAGTGTCGGTGGCCGGAGACGACAAGATCACCTACGCCAAGTATTTGTCGCTTATTTTTTTCTGTATTTCTGTATATAACATCATTGTGGCAAATAACCGTACTCTTTTAAAAACGTTTGCTGTATTAACACGGCAGTGTGGACCCCAATTGAAATAAGCCATAATGGCTTTTGGAGTTATCCTAGGTGGAGACTACGTTTGTCAGTCACAATTAATAATGTAGTTTTATCATTCACATTGTTACTATGTTTCAACATTTAACTGTAGCGACATGTTCAGCTGCATATAATAGCATACAATTAAATTAGTGCAGTCTTTTCAGATCTTTCAGATATTTCTTTCCAGAAAGTGACCTTCAGAAAGTGACATTTATCGTGAATAGCTTAGCGTTCATATTTCTCGTCCCAGGAAAAAAAATTAACCGGCAGAATGAACTAATTCAGTAATATCCTTATGCAACATCACGTAACACAGTTAAATGATTTTGATCGCTAGTCTCATTTTAAATTAATTTTGCGAAAAAATAAAATGAAATAAGTAAAACCTAAGTAGTATCTACGGTAACATGCTTGCTCTTTTGTGCAACGTTTCTATGTTTCAACGTTTTTGTGCAACCATCACACAAACTATTAAATTACTTAATGCTTGTAAATTGTAAGTAATTGAAGTGAAAATGGAAGCGCAAAAAGGCAAGAATTTCACCCTTGATGAAATGTCTTATTCCTATCAACATCCTCATATCCGTTCACTATTTTAAACACTTCTATTTGGTCTCCTCTTAGTCTCCTGGTCTCTAGTGTTGTCAAACCACATTGTAATAAGCGACTTTCGTAACTAAAGTCTCTCAATTCTGGAATCATTTGAGTTTCTCTTCGTTGTATTTCTTTGTAAGACAACCCCCTATAATTATATTATTTGGTTCACGCTGGTCTAGCATTTTGTTCTAAATCATACGCCTTGTAAAAAAATGAACAAGATTTAACAAGATTGCCATCCAAGGCAAAGGCGCAGATGGCAAGTGGACAAGGAAGCCATTGGCTTATCGAGAATCCAACAGTTTTAATATGTTTAATCCGTCTTCCTGATATATGTATCAACTTTGTTTTCAAACATATTCACGCTGCTAGCAGGTACACAATTTGTACATAATTTGTTTCATTCATGGATTGTCCTCTGTGAGAACGAATAATTCCTGATAACCAATATACACCGAACCTTTACTAATATTACCTCTAGCTTTGTTATCTTTCTCGAGTGAAAAAAAAATATTTCTATCAATATTTTCATACCCATTCAACATCACTTTGATCTCCTCTTAGCAACCTTGTCACTAGGGTTGTCATAGCACATTCTTTAAGTCGTTTTTCACAACTAAGATCTCTCAGTTCTGGAATCATCTTAGTTGCTTTCCTCTGAATTATTTCACGCGTATCTATATCCTTCTTACAATATGGCCTCCAAGCTTGTATACAGTACTCTAAATGGGGCATAACTATTGTTTTATACAGAGGTATAATTAGCTTTTTTCCTTGTAAGCTATGTTTCTCCTAATCAACCCAAGAATTGTATTACCATTTGAAGCTGCAATGCCACATTGCTCTGAAACGTTCATATCAGCGCTTATTGTAACTCCTCTTTTTCTTTTACAGTAGTACCTAGAACAGTATCTCCCATTTTATAATTTACACCCAAGTTCACGTGTACGGTATGTTTGGCATTTATATTTCCCAAAATTTAATACCTTCTGCCATTTCTCAGACTATTTAGATAATTTGTCTAGATCGTTTTGTAAATGTTGTTTATCACCATCATTGTTAACCGTTCTAAACACTTTTGCGTCATCCGCAAATTTCTGTACGTTACTTGTTATATTTCGTCCAAATCATTGATATATATTAAGAATAATAAAGTTCCTAATACTGATCATTGTGGTCGCCCAGTCAAAACTGATTTCCAGCTTGAAACCTCACCGTCTACTACAACACGCTGTCTTCTGTCAGTCAGCCATTGTTCTATCCAATCGATGGGCTTTTAACTTAAGCAGTAATCGTTGATGTGGCACTTTGTCAAAAGCTTTCTGAAAATCTAAGTATATAATATCTACTGGTGATCCCTCGTCTATCCACTTAGTGATTTCTTCCAAACGCCATAACATATTTGTTAAGCATGACCTCGCTTTTACGAATACATGTTGAGATGGATTTAATAATTTATGCCTAACAAGAAAGTCCACCATATGGTCTTTAATTAACCTTTCTAATAATTTACAAATCACTGATGTTAAACTCACTTTTTTGTAATTGCCCCCAATTTTAATGACAAGTTGAACACTCTTGCAAGAGTGTTAATTTCTTCTACTGTTTCCATTGGTAGTTTTGGAGGAATTCCGTTGTCTGACACAAACAGGCCCGATCGGTGGAAGCAATGACCGTTCAGTTCGGTATACCAACAATCTGAATTGACGACTATAGTGAACTCTTAACGTCACAATGCTACATCTTTATGAAAATAAGCAGACTCGGTAAAATATTAATCCGACAGCTTTGTTAAGTGCTCTGTTTGTTACTTCCGGGCGATTCTTACGACGGCAGCCATAGCGGATAAAAGCCATATGTGCGCGAGTGCCGTTGTTTCGTATTGACTCCACATTCGTTTTATCGCCAGGCACCAGATGCTACGGCTGGGACCGCTGAAGTACGAGAACGAGACGAATTTAATACGGCAATGGACGACAGACGGGACTCTGTCGAAGGTAGGGGAACCAGTGCCGCATTGATACACACCAGTCTACACTGGCAAAACGATATTATAGGTTCAACAAATGTCATAAAGTTATGTACTATTCGCACGAGCCTTACAAAGATGTGCAAGTGTAAAATGTATTTGAAAAAAGGCAGCAAAACATAGTATTAAGCAAAACATAAAAGCATGTGGACCATAGACCCACTCCGTGACGTCTCCAAAAACCACCAATGGTTTGTTATTGATTTTTGAGGATATTAGTTCATTACCAGTTCCAGGTACTAAATTTCAGGAGGCTAAATCTGATTATTTAGGACCGTTAAATGTAACTCCAGAAATGGTAGCTAAGAAAATCAAGGCGATGAAGGATAATAAATCACCGGGAGTGGATGGAATTCCTCTAAAACTACTAATGGAAACAGTAGAACAAATCAGTATACCACTTGCAATAGTGTTCAACTTGTCATTAAAAGAGGGAGTTGTTCCTTTTGAATGGAAAGAAGCAAACATCATACCATTATTTAAAAAGGGTTCTAGAAATAAGTCAGAGAATTACAGACCAGTAAGTTTAACGTCAGTGATTTGTAAATTATTAGAAAGGTTAATTAAAGACCATATGGTGGACTTCCTTGTTAGGCATAAATTATTAAATTCATCTCAACATGGATTCCTAAAAGCGAGGTCATGCTTAACAAATATGTTATGTTTTTTGGAAGAAATCACTAAGTGGATAGACGGGGGATCGCCAGTAGATATTATCTACTTAGATTTTCAGAAAGCTTTTGACAAAGTGCCACATCACAGATTACTACTTAAATTAAAAGCACATGGTATCGGGGATGGCATAATTGACTGGATAGAACAATGGCTGACTGGCAGAAGACAGCGTGTTGTAGTAAGTAGAGAAGTTTCAAACTGGAAATCAGTTTTGAGTGGGGTACCACAAGAATCAGTATTAAGACCTTTATTATTCTTAATGTATATAATTGACTTGGACGACAACATAACAAGTAATATACTGAAATTTGCGGATGACACAAAGGTGTATAGAAAGGGTACCACTGATGGTGATAAACAACATCTGCAAAACTAGACAGATTAGTGAAATGGTCTTAGAAATCGCAGATGTTGTTCAATTTGGGAAATGTAAATGCCTACATGCAGGACATGGGAATTGGATGTAAACTATAAAATGGGAGATACTGTTCTGAGCGCTATAAAAGAAAAGGACTTAGGAGTTATAATAAGCGCTGATATGAACGTTTCAGAGCAGTGCGGTATTGCAGCTTCAAAGGGTAATCAAATTCTTGGGTTGATTAGCGGAAACATAACATACAAGGAAAAAAGCTAATTATAGCTATGTATAAATCAATACTTAGATCTCATTTAGAATACTCTATACAAGCATGGAGACCATATCGTAAGAAGGATATAGATACGCTTGAACGCATACAAAGGAGAGCAACTAAAATGATTCCAGAACTATGAGACCTTAGTTATGAAAAACGCCTGAAAGAATGTGGTTTAACAACTCTAGAGACAAGGAGGTTAAGAGGAGATCAGATTGAAGTTTTTAAGATATTGAATGGGTATGAAAATATTGATAGAAATATGTTTTTCTCACTCAAGAAAGATAGCAGAACTAGAGAACATGAGGTAAAATTAGTAAAGGATCAGTGTAGATTGGATATCAGGAAGTACTCGTTCTCACAGAGGACAATAAATGAATGGAACGAATTGTCTACGGATTGTATAAGAATAAGATAGTAGCGTGAATATGTTTAAAAACAGGGTTGACACATGTCTCAAGAGGGCGGGTTATAAGTAGATGAACATTGTTGGACTCTCGATAAGCCAATGGCTTCCTTGTCCACTTGCCATCTGGGCCTTTGGCTTGGATGGCAAATCTTGTTAAATATTGTTAAATCTTGATTAACCAAGCTAATTGCATAGTCGAATTATTACATATAAAACATATCTTACTTACATACGAAACGAAATGTGTATTAGCGGACACGCTGGATTCATAGATATTGTACTTGATGAGCTAATACACATTAGTAATTTCTTCATGAAATTCAAGTTTGAAACCTTGACAAATTAGTGGTCGGGTGGTGTTCTACTTTGGTTAAGCATGCATTTTAAAGTTTCTTTACAGTCTACATATTGCTTACTATTTATTCAAAGATAAATGTTATATATAGACAGTATTTTATATGAAAATAATAATTATATAAAGCATTGTGACTGCTGAATTGATAATTAGTATGGATATGTTTGTCGAACATTTAATACACGTATTGACGCCAGTTCGATTGCAAATGGCGGCTGTAGTTGTTCATTTCGTTGCCAGGTGAGGACACTGACAGACATAGTGATGGTTGGAGAGGAAGTGACCGTCATAGTGGCACCGGAAGTCGTTCACAATTTCAAGGCCGACATGGAAAAATATAGCATCGCTTTCAAAGTTACATCAACTAATTTCAAGAAGTGAGTCATCGAAAAATGTATTACACAAAACATCGCTTAAATAGTTCATCGAACGAAACAGAAACACTTGTATCATGGTTTGCTATGGAACACATATTGATCACATGTCGGATCCATGAAATGATGATACTATATAGATAACAATAGTTTATGTGTTCATGTAGTTCGCTAGATGGCGGCATTGCTGCTATAAAAACCAAGCAATGAATAATACTATGAATAATACGATTTAGAAGGTACGTCCTATGTGTTTTCTTGCTATGTTTCAATTGACAACTTTGCAATATACCGAATCCTCGTAGCGTATCAATTGTATTATACATATGTGGCCAGCATATTGGCAAATATTATTTATACTCCAATGGGGATGTAAACGACCAGCATACATTTTACAAGGCGAATTCCGTTGTCCACGTGAACTACGACATAAGATACCACTATCGAGAACAACTTAGTGTTTCGAATCGTGAGCTATGCAGTTAAATAATAATAGTATGGGTGATATGCATGTAAACATTCGCTATAATACAGACTACAAGTAATCTTGTACGACTAGTAACATTAATAATAATACTAATAATATTGGCACCACTAGTAATATTATTAACACTAGTAACACTAGTAACACTAGTAACACCAGTAATATTATTAACACTAGTGATGGTTGCTAACTGGTGCTGCTGACGGCGACATGTTTGAAGGGTGATAGACCGAAGCAGGCAGCTGAATGACAAGGCCAGAAGGAGGCAATTGACGAGACAGGTCGGCGCGCGAGAGATGACGAAACTGAGACGACGTCGTAGACGAGTGTTCTGGTGGTACAGATGTCATGACATCGAGACACCCGATTATTACATGACCAACGACGAGGTGGGAATACACAATGATACCAATAACAATAATACCAGTGTTACTATCACCCAAGTTAGCAATGTAGCTTGTGGACGTCGAGGTAGTTCACTTCAATTGTGGCCCTGTGAGAGAACGAAGCTTACTTTTATCAAATTATCTGTTGTGCTAAAGTGTGGTATTTAATATGTGTTCTACTATTATCTATGTATTCCTCTGTCACGATTACTATAATATACCACATTGAATATCACTGGTTCAACCCTATGGTATCTCAGTATTCTCACTTCCAAATTACTACTGCCAATACCATCATAACCATCGAATAACTATTGTTCTCCTCGTAAATCTCCTTGTCTGTAGCGTTGCAAACTGACATTTGAACCGTTCTTCATTACTCTATTTAGAAGCTTTTTGCAGTTATTGGATGCCATCATGTGTATTTTGTAAATCCCTTATTCGCTAAGCTAATTTTTAAAAGGCCCTGCCTATTGCGTTGTAAAGTTGACGACGATTGATGTAGTTAACAAGTGTGCAAAGCTGTAGCGTTGAACGGGATTCCAACCTCGTTGTCGTTCGAAGCATATATAATTTGGTCCAAACGCAATACCCGTTGTTCACTCGGTTGCGTGGGCCAGTGATATTAGTGACATTATACGAATGCATGTTTTTCGTGGACAAAATTCACGAATCGATAATCGATCGCGGCATTCGAGAGAATGCTTATGCGAGGTGATCATGTATAGAGCGTTTTGTTTCTAAGAACAGGTTAGTAATGAGCGACGTGTAGGAAGACGTGTGCGGAACCCGAATGACGTGCGGAATGTGCGATTTGTATCCTTATTGTAACTGTTGTTGTTTTAGATGAACCAGTGGATGGCGCACGCTGCCCGCTGCTCATACCGGGCTCGCATGATTAGCATCGGCCGGTCGTACGAGGGTCGGAAAATGCTCGGCCTTGTGGTATGTCACTGCCAGTTGTTGGCCCGGCTGAAACACAGACCAAAATGTTCCCGTTCCGATAAACAATTTATTGTAAACGTTCTAATTCAAAACACGTAATGTACATTAAATTATCACTAAATATTTCAATCCGCAACCTATGTTGTCTTATATTTACAATTTGAACATGAAAGGTTCGCAATAATCCTTGATGACGAATGTTTTGTATGTTTCCTTTGTGACGATATTGGCTTCTCCGCAACAGAAGAAGTCGTCCAACAAGTGCAAAGAACATTCGGTTTATCTAAGAACTGTACACACCTGTCCTTTTTCTTATATATAAAACAAGACATATGGTGGTGTCAACCCAACATAAAAAGGTTCATTCTGCCTTTCATTCCAAATCCACAAAGTCGTCCGGACAAAAACACAATATTATTATTCGTTGCAGGTGAACGAATGGCATTGGTACAAGCCGGCCATCTTGATCAACGCCGGGATCCACGCGAGGGAATGGATCTCCCACTCAACGGCCATATTTCTCATCTACAGGGTGTGTGCTTTAAAAATAACTATGTAAGTAATGAAAAAACGACCGTACATCATGGAAACAATTGCTTTACAAATATAATTGTAATCCGTCTATCTCCAAAGATAATGGACCTTTGATGAGAACCAGAGCTCCACTCGTCAACATATGCTGTGACTACTAAAAACTCCGATCTGTGAGTGACGGCATTGATGATAATGTAATGATTAATGTAATTGTGATAACCTATGAAATTAATAATTATGCTATGGTGTATTTCACTTACAGGTGCTGTTCGGGAGGGATGACGATGCCGTGTTCCTACGCACTCACTACCGATGGTACTTCATGCCTAACCTGAACCCTGACGGCTACGAGTACTCATGGACGACTGTGAGTTTACGACGTCGATAGTGTTAATGAGTGACTCGTATTCTCAAATATGTGTTTTGTCTCTTCATATCAATATGTGTATATGCGTGCGCCGGTCTCTGTATTTCTTGATCTCACTCAAACCCACTTACTCAGTCAACTTACACAACCAATACATCACTCACCCGTTGACATCACTCACCCGCTCACATCACTCACCCGCTCACATCACTCACCCGCTCACGCAGTCGCTCAAGGTATTAATGCGTGAATCACTACTTTTCTCTTTCCCTCTCCTCTCTCTCTCTCTCTCTCTCTCTCTCTCTCTCTCTCTCTCTCTTGGTGCCTTCTCTTTATCTCTCTTTCTATTCTTTTCTTCTTCTTTGTTTCTACGGCTGTCTTGTTTGGTCTGTGAATACAATACAATACATTACAATATATATTTACTATATCCCTGTCGTGTTATCTTTGTGCCTGTCTGCCTGCCTGCCTGTCTGCCTGTCTGCCTGCCTGCCTGGCTGGCTGCCTGCCTGCCTGCCTGCCTGCCTGCCTGCCTGCCTGCCTGCCTGCCTGCCTGCCTGCCTGCCTGCCTGTCTGCCTGCCTACCTGCCTGTCTGCCTGCCTGCCTTTCTGTTTGCCTGCATGTCTGTCTATATGTATGTCTGTCTATCTGCCTATCTGCCTGTCTGCCTGTCTGCCTGTCTATCTGCCTGCTTGCATGTCTGCCTGTCTGTCTGCTTGCCTGTTTGTCTGTCTGCCTATCTGCCTATCTGCCTATCTGCCTGTCTGCCTCTCTCTCTCTCTCTGCCTGCCTGCCTGCCTGTATGCCTGCCTGCCTGCCTGTCTGTGCTGTAGGCCGATATCTCCTACTGTTCTCACTACTCTCTTCCACTTGTCACAAACATTCATGTCTACTGACCTTGAGGCGGCGTATTCCAGGACCGACTTTGGAGGAAGACGCGGTCTCCAACATTCAACACCACTTGCATCGGTGTTGATATCAACCGCAATTTCAACTTCACTTGGGGAAGTAAGTTGACATAGATATTTGCAATATACTAAGTTAACTAAATGCAACATTCCTTTTAGTAGTTGACTGTCGCTAATCATAGTGTCTCATTGTTTCTTTGTCCACGTTTCCCTTATTGTTCCCCTTATTGTTCTCCTTATTGTTCTCCTTATTATTCCCCTTATTGTTCCCCTTATTGTTCTCCTTATTGTTCACCTTATTGTTCTCCTTATTGTTCCCCTGATTGTTCCCCTTATTGTTCTCCTTATTGTTCCCCTTATTGTTCACCTTATTGTTCTCCTTGTTGTTCTCCTTATTGTTCTCCTTATTGTTCCCCTTATTGTTCCCCTTATTGTTCCCCTTATTGTTCCCCTTATTGTTCCCCTTATTGTTCTCCTTTTTGTTCCCCTTATTGTTCCCCTTATTGTTCTCCTTGTTGTTCTCCTTATTGTTTTCCTTATTGTTCCCCTTATTGTTCACCTTATTGTTCTCCTTATTGTTCCCCTTATTGTTCTCCTTATTGTTCTCCTTATTGTTCCCCTTATTGTTCCCCTTATTGTTCTCTTTATTGTTCCCCTTATTGTTCTCCTTATTGTTCTCCTTATTGTTCTCCTTATTGCTTATTTTTTCTTGAGAAGTTAACTTTACGTTGACGAGATGCTAAACAGACGATATCTCTACGAAACAATAACATGATATCTAGAACATCGAACACAACGAAGCAACTGTAACAGTTAAACTACGTTCACTCGCTACGTTTGACTGGATGTGTTATGGTTGCATCGGTGTGGAAATCACAACGATGTGTATCATGTTATTTGTCAAATCAATCGTGACGTCCGGAGAATTTAGCAGTGACAGTTGATCCTTTGCAGAATGGATGACGTCAAAACGCCCGTGCAGCGATATCTACGGCGGTACAGGGCCGTTCACCGAGGTCGAGACTCGCAACATCCGGGACGCCATCGAACACCTCGGCAACAACCTGCAGATCGCCATTGACGTACACTCGTTCGCACAGTTGTGGCTTCTTCCGTATGGTGGCACCTTCCAGCCACCCGACGACTATCCACAACTGGTGGGCTTGGTCAACAGGGGATTTAGTTTATGCGTAATCCATTAGGGGACGCAGACACCAACTGTCGCTCGTTGCATCATGGGTAGAAATCGACAGCAACCGACTACAGTGTTTATGATCTTAATAGACGCAATGAGCCAGTGTGTGGTATGTGTTCACAGGTGACACGCATTGAGCCCGTGTGTGGTATGTGTTCACAGGTGACACGCATTGAGCCCGTGTGTGGTATGTGTTCACAGGTGACACACATTGAGCCCGTGTGTGGTATGTGTTCACAGGTGACACGCATTGAGCCAGTGTGTGGTATGTTTTCACAGGTGAGACACATTGAGCCCGTGTGTGGTATGTGTTCACAGGTGACACGTATTGAACCAGTGTGTGGCGTATGTTCACATGTGACACACATTGAGCATGTGTGTGGTATGTGTTCACAAGTGACACGCATCGAACCTGTGTGTGGTATGTGTTCACAGGTGACACACCTTGAACCTGTGTGTGGTATGTGTTCACAGGTGACACATATTGAACCTGTGTGTGGTATGTGTTCACAGGTGACACGCATTGAGCCTCTGTGGTATGTGTTCACAGGTGACACGGTTTGTAGAAAACCACAATGTATCGTTGCGGTTCTTAAGAATTTTGTTATAACTGAAGAAATGTAGCATATGTCAGTGTGGGTTTAAATACAATGTGTGGCAAAATATCTTGCGCCCCCGCGCTGACAGCTGCCTGATCATCCCTTCGTTTTAAAATATCCAATAACTCACACACTTCCTCACTAGTAGTTTATGATTATCAAATGTTTCGCCGTGAATAAAAGAATTAGCATCCTTTTATCCTTTCATATTCTGGGCTAATCGTGAATTGGGAAACCACACCCCGGTCTTATTTGTTACATGTTAAATATAGCGTGTGTAATGTATGCGCCGATATTGTATGTTTCCAGAAAGCACTGGCGGATAAAGCTGTGGAAGCGATCAAAAACGAATCCGGACTTGTATACAGAGTTGGATTTCCGTACCAGTACTTATGTGAGTATTTCGTTATCACGTTTCGTTATCACGTCGTCGCCGTCGTCGCCGTCGTCGTCGTCGCCGCCGTCGCCGTCGTCGTCGTCGTCGCCGCCGCCGCCGCCGCCGCCGTCGTCGTCGTCGTCGTCGTCGTCGCCGCCGTCGTCGTCGTCGTCGTCGTCGTCGTCGTCGCCGCCGTCGCCGTCGTCGTCGCCGTCGTCGTCGTCGTCGTCGTCGTCGTCGTCGTCGTCGTCGTCGTCGTCGTCGTCGTCGATTTATCAATCATAACATCATAACTCCTCACAAAACTAATCCTATTGCCGCATGATTTACTATGTTTACGTTGCATCTGTTCCTGTCCTGCGCAGACCCACTTTCCGGTAGCCTGATGGACTGGGAGAAGGCGTCGATTAACATCAAATACACGTACAACCCAGAGTTGCGACCCAACTTGACCGTCGGCGCAGAAGGTTTCGTTCCAGGCCCTGACCAGATAGAGCAGGCGGGGAGAGAGATGTTCGCGGCCGTCACGACAATCTGTCGGGAGGTCGAGAAGGAGCAGAATACGACGGCACTAAAACCCCGGCTACGCCCAGCCCAGCCAGTAATCTAGTCGGGGCCCGGCTCGCAGCCCAGCCAGTAAACTAGTCCGGCTGCGGAACACTGCGAATGTTAGCACTGAGTCACAGAGGCCAACAGAACGGCTGTATCACCTGTGTCACCTGTGTCACCTGTGTCACCTGTGTCACCTGTGTCACCTGTATCACCTGTGTCACCTGTGCCGCTACTAGTATCGGTCTTATTAAACATTATACAATTTATGAGCACAACATGTTTTGGCCGAACTGGTGGGATCATCTTCACGATGTTATAGATCTCGCCCCGACTAATCTTATTCTAAACAACGCAAGAAAGTATAAAATGTACGTACTGAAAAAATCTCGTTATCACTAGCACTCGTAACGTCACAACCCCGCGGAACTACAGTTGTCTCGATCCCCCGCCAGATGCACACACAACTGTTATCGGAATGGAACAAGTCACCTCCGATAGTTTCGCTACGTAATCACGCCACTAAGCACGTGCTGTTAGAGTGTTCTTTGTTGTAGTAAGCATTGGTAGAATAAAATGTGTTAGTTGAATTTTGGTTAACATTGTTAGGACATTTCTCTCAAGGTTATAGTCAGAATATGGGTTATTATAGTACTAGTATATATGCATGTGGTGTGTGTGTGTGTATGTGTGTGTGTTTGTGTGCGATTTGTGG
>SDWI01001157.1:95027-111115 GCA_009193005.1 Lamellibrachia luymesi
TGGCCCTTCATGCAACACCCTCTACTATCCAACTGTACTTGTTTATTGAAATGGCCCTTCATGCAACACCCTCTACTATACAACTAGACTTGTTTATTGAAATGGCCCTTCATGCAACACCCTCTACTATACAACTAGACTTGTTTTGTTCAGTTGGCCCTTCATGCAACACTCAACTATACAACTAGACTTGTTTGTTGAGTTGGCCCTTCATGCAACACCCTCTAATATGCAACTAGACTTGTTTTGTTGAGTTGGCCTTTCATGCAATACTCAACTATACAACTAGACTTGTTTGTTGAGTTGGCTACCTACCTGTCGTAATGATGTCAACCACTATTCTAGACACTTACGCCTAACTATTTTAAGGCGTTGGAATTATAGATAGATTGCCTTGGAGAAAGGTGTACGTTATTAATTTGTTGCCTACAAAGTTAAAACAGTTTTCCGCCTTTACCAGAAATGTTATCCTCCATTGTTTCCAAAGGGCACAAAATAATTAATATAATTACATATTTACCCCTTGCGTGAGACACTTTATTAGTGTCTCTTCCGAAATATACAGGCAAAGTGGGCAAAGTTTCGAAACAGCAAGTTGATTCGAACGACGGTTCGGTTTAAGCCACCGTGTCACTGCACCCTACGCCGTGCCACTGCACCCAAGCCGTGCCACTGCACCCCACGCCGTGTCACTACGCTCCACGTCGTGCCACTGCACCACACGCCGTGCCACTGCATCCACGCCGTGCCACTGCATCCCACGCCGTACCACTGCACCCCACGCCGTGCCACTACGCTCCACGCCGTGCCACTGCATCCCACGCCGTGCCACTACGCTCCACGCCATGCCACTGCACCACACGCCGTGCCACTGCACCCCACGCCGTGCCACTGCACCCCACGCCGTGCCACTGCACCCCACGCCGTGCCACTACGCTCCACGCTGTGCCACTGCACCCCACGCCGTGCCACTACGCTCCACGCCGTGCCACTGCACCCCACGCCGTGCCACTACGCTCCACGCCGTGCCACTGCACCCACGCCGTGCCGCTGTACCACAAGCCGAGCAACTGCACCCTACGTCGTACCAATGCATCACACACAATGTGCAACTGCACCTCCGCCCCGTCTGCCTGTGCATCTATTTCGTGTTCTACGGACCATCGGCTAGTGCGACCAATCATGAGCACTCACCTTGCATCCAAACATCGAAGATGTCCAAAGACTAGCCAGAAGATGTTCAACATCAGAGCCGTACAAGGCCCCACCGATTGTTTTCCGGGTAACTGAGGCTAAGACAACCAGCATCGAAGCAATGATTGTTAAGAATCGACCTGGCTGCAAGAATGTGTAAGAATTCCCGCCTCCAGCCTCCCCCGACAAGTTCTCTTATCTCCGTTTAGCGACGGCCAAAAAACCCATGGCAACCAGAGGAACCGATAACACACTTAAGACAGACCTGGCCGCCGACCGTCCACTTTAGTGTCGTACACCCCACCAGGCAACGGCCTGCTTTGAGACAGACCGAATGAGGCGGAGAAACGACGGAGAACAAAGAGGAGGAGAGGAACCAAGAACAGGCTTCACTTCTACCCGCAGCCTACCGCTCCCACTGCTCCCACTGCTGCTCCCACTGCTCTCACTGCTCCCACTGCTGCTCCCACTGCTTCCACTGCGCCCACTGCTCCCACTGCTGCTCCCACTGCTGCTCCCACTGCTGCTCCCACTGCTTCCACTGCTGCTCCCACTGCTTCCACTGCGCCCACTGCTCCCACTGCTGCTTCCACTGCTCCCACTGCTCCCACTGCTGCTCCCACTGCTGCTCCCACTGCTCTCAGTTAAGATTTGCAGATCACGAATCGAGTTCCCGAGTTACCCCAACACCCACGTTCTGAGGGATTATCTTGAGAACAGGCCAAATGTCAAGAATTAGACAACGGCCCATTATGTAAATGTAGGGGTTTGCACGCAGAATAAATCCCCACTGAGCGTGAATTTAGGCCCATGTAGTGCGATGACGCGATAATCTGTTCACACAATGTGTGGCTTTCGAATCAGACGAGACCAACGTGGTAGAATGATTGGGCCACATGTGTATGAATGAAATGATTGGGCCATATATGTAGGAAATAAATGATTGGGCCACATGTGTATGAATGAAATGATTGGGCCACATGTATATAAATGAAATGATTGGGCCACATGTGTATGAATGAAATGTTTGGACCATATGTGTATCAGAATCAGAATCAGAATCATTTTATTATTGGCAACTTTTCAGTTGGATTGTACATACAGATAAAATACACAAAGCCTCGCATGTATAATTCTGTTGCCCGTTACACCAGTGGCTTCATACCACTTGTGGAGCTTTTCAACCAGAACATTAGTAGTACAAGTCCCTGCCATACCTCCGAACTGCCTATCATCAATCTGAGGTTTAACACAAATATCGACCCACTTCAGCACAAGTGACTCAAACACCTTTGGCAGAATTGTGGTCAGCGATATAGGTCTAATTTCTTGTTCCGCTTTTCTGATGGATGTTTCTTTGACAACGGAATGACTGTTGCTGACTTCCATAGCTTGGATAGTGCTCTTTCCCTGAGTGAGCTGTTAGCTGTGACCCCTGCCGCCAGAAGGTGCGAAAATACCCATGGCGGAATGTTGTCCGGTCCAGTGGCTTTGTTAACCTTGACCTATTCAAGTGCCACCTCCGTTTATATGAATTAAATGATTGGGCCACATATGTATGAATGACACGATTGGGCTACATGTGTATGAATATAATGATTGGGCCATATGTGTATGAATGAAATGCAATGTAAAAACATAATCAAAAACATTGCTGGGTGTCCCGATAACACACTATGAATGAGCATGGTGTTCACTTACTTTGATAAACACACTAAGTGGCAACAGTAACGTGTATGCAGGAGGGTGGGACGTGTATGCAGGAGGGGTGTGAAGTGTATGCAGGACGGGTGTGAAGTGTATGCAGGACGGGTGTGACGTGTATGCAGAAGGGTGGGACGTGTATGCAGGAGGGTGGGACGTGTATGCAGGAGGGGTGTGAAGTGTATGCAGGACGGGTGTGACGTGTATGCAGGAGGGTGGGACGTGTATGCAGAAGGGTGGGACGTGTATGCAGGAGGGTGGGACGTGTATGCAGGAGGGGTGTGAAGTGTATGCAGGACGGGTGTGACATGTATGCAGTCGGTGTGTGACGTGTATGCAGGAGGGTGTGACGTGTATTCAGGAGGGGTGTGACGTGTATGCAGGAGGGGTGTGACGTGTATGCAGGATGGGTGTGACGTGTATGCAGGAGGGGTGTGACGTGTATGCAGGAGGATGTGACGTGTTTGCAGGAGGGGTGTGACGTGTATGCAGGAGGGTGTGTCGTGTATGCAGAAGGGGGTGTGACGTGTATGCAGGAGGGGTGTGACGTGTATGCAGGAGAGGTGTGAAGTGTATGTGTCTCTCATTCATACTGGTAAATCTCACTAGTAAAATGTATGCATATATGTGGTGATTACAATATAGATATATTGCACTGCGAAGAGCGAGCTGAAACAAAATATTTCCTTGATGAAATGTTTAGTCTGGGTTATATGCCTTGATCACCAGGCCAACACGAATAACAGGCACGACTGCTACTATAATAGATACAATTTTCTGTTCTGAGCTGTGTAGAAACAAAGTGTGCGGCATTGTTTTAAGCGATGCTACAGATCATATGCCAATTTTCGTTCTGTGTGACAACAGCACTAATGTGGTTAATCATGAAGATCCCACAGTTAAATATAAAAGAACATTAGATGAAGATTCGTTAAACAGACTTGAGCACGACCTAAATGATATAAACTGGGACATTGTAATGAACGAGTTAAACACTAACTTAGCATTCTCGCACTTTATTCTCGCAATTCTCGCGCCTTAAGTACCATGATCATACATCTGTATTTTTCCATAGCTCAAAAATACTTAAACTTCATGATTTAGTTACATACAAGACAATGATTATACTCTATAAAACACATAATCACTCTCTAAATGGTCGTGTTCAAGCATTCTTTAAACCAACCGAAGCTATACACATGTTTGGAACCAGACAAAGCAAACTGTTTTATGTTAAAAAAACAAACACCGCCCTCAGACTATTGTCACTCACTGTCAAAGGTATAAAAACGTGGAACAGTTTAGCAAAGGAAATAACTCAGCTGCCAAGTTTAACACAATTTAAAAAACATTCAAGTTGTCGTTACTTACAGCATATTTATAAACGTTTAATTGAAAGTGACGTCAATTAGTTAATTTGTAATTAGCACAAGCACAACTGTAATAAGTTTATAAATGAATTGTGAATGATATTTTTACTTTATTTTTACTTTTATTGCATTTATTTAGTTTGAGAAGGGCATAGCACCTTATAAGTCGTTTGACTTCAGCTATGTCCCTTCAGCAGCAGCAGCAGCAGCAGCAGCAGCAGCAGCAGCAGCAGCAGCAGCAGCAGCAGCAGCAGCAGCAGCAGCAGCAGCAGCAGCAGCAGCACACCATGCAGTGCACCTGTATTATGTTGTTGTTGTTGTTGAATAAACTTTCAATTCAATTCAGTTGTATACAGTAGGTTTGTGATATGTATGCAGGAGGGTGTGACGTTTAAATGTTGCACAATGCTAGGAGACTCAACTTTTCGTTCAGACGACAATTGAGCCTCCAATTACTGAGGTAATTAACATCTTTTAAATAGTGTCCGGCGCCCAAGACTAATGCATGTTATTCTTCTTAATAAATTATGTCGAAACGTGCATTATACATTGATGTTTATTGGCCGAGTTCCGAGTCTTGTATATAAATAGATAGATAGATGGGTCGTAAACAAGCAGTACGAAGGACACGTAACACAAGCGCGACGTGTGGCATACATTAAGTCGGAGGGACTCGCATCCGGAAAGGCGAGATGTATTTATGACGCCTTTCAAACTCGTTCATACGACACCCTGCTGCTGACGACCTGCTACCCCGGCGCGGCTGCACACACGTACGGGTGTCGGAATGATGGTGCTCGTCGGCTTGTCTTCCATGGGCGGGCGCGTAAAGCAATACCCGCTCGTGCGAATATACGCGACACAACGTCGACGAACCGTACAGAAACAAACGAAGTGAACATCCTAAGGCGATCATAACACTGCAGTAAGGGTGCACTAACACCACTGGGTGACGATACGGTGGCTACTGAACTCAATAAAGCTACACCAATGGTGTACGAGTAATATAAGAAATAGTATGACTTTGTGGTGAACATGGGTTCATCTTCGTGTGCGTCGTTCCCCTAGTTTTCTCCTTCGATGGCCGCCGCACCTCCGATTGTGATCGCTGGCAAGACACGTGCGTGCAGGTGTCAATCCCACGATCCCACGGCGCAACAAAGACCAACTACCTATGAGCGTCTGACCACGCACATCCGATCAAGACTCGCTTGTTGTCCTCGGGCCGCCGTCGGGGCATGCGAGTGAACGGGGCGCCGATTGAGGACAGTGCGTCATATGTCAAGCGTGAAGCCTCGCCGACGACCGCGTACGCTTGTTCGGGCCAACGCTCGCTGTCGGCATTAGACTTGAGTGACCGTGCGGGGATCGCACGGCTCTACCGCGGCTGCTAGAAACGGCCGCGCTGAACGCCTCGTATCATATCGTTGGATACGCCACAACATGCAAAGGTGAGTGAACAACGTTGATTCAACGCAATTACCGCTTTCTCTGTCCGCGAGGGATTTGGAGTATTTACATTGTCGTAATTCGCGCGCTGCTGCCGGATCGGTTTGTTTATCAACCGCCATTTGTGAGTCACTTCGTGCAATTCGACAAACAAGTAGCGGAACAATTGTAGCAAATTAGTGCAATTGGCGCAAAACTGAGGCGATTATCATTATGAGTATCTGATTTGGTGTGAGCATTCGACCTATGTGAGAAGTCAGTGGTAGAAGCGATTACGGGCCTGTGTGTAGTCTGTAATGGAGTGGTCTTTGTGTTAAATCCGGTTGTATCTGTTATGCTACTAACATGTTTTACGTCTGAGCTTACGATCGAGGTGCTGCGCTGACGTCAACCTAGTCTGTGGTACTCGGGTCATAGTCGAGGTGGAATGGGGTTACAGTTTAGATTGGGCAGCTGCTACGGCTTCCAACTGTCCCAACTAAGGCCCAAGGTATACGAATTGGAGATTGCCTATTCAAGACCTGGCATGACTGTGTATCGAGCCAGTTAATTTTAAAGATATGGATGAAAAGTGATTATAGTGGTATCGAGTTATATGATCAGATGTGTTGAACTTTTCACTATTTGATGCGATAATGGACGCTGTCGCATTCAGGTGCTTCTTTGACGATNCTAAGGCCCAAGGTATACGAATTGGAGAGAAGATGTACATTTGCCTATTCAAGACCTGGCATGACTGTGTATCGAGCCAGTTAATTTTAAAGATATGGATGAAAAGTGATTATAGTGGTATCGAGTTATATGATCAGATGTGTTGAACTTTTCACTATTTGATGCGATAATGGACGCTGTCGCATTCAGGTGCTTCTTTGACGATAACACTGAAAACATATAACAGTCTGACAAAACGAATGATTGCCATATCAACTAGAAAGTTAATCGTGTGTGTGTTCGTGAGCGTGCGTGTATTAAACCCTGATTCGAAAGAATGGGCATAAAAGCTGTATTGACATAAATTAGGCCACATCGTTACGATGTTTACTTGAATCTCCCGGCATGTCTTGAATCCGTCAAGACGCTCTTTATGTTTATCACAGTGGACTTTGTAATTCGAAGTAATACAAAGCGTTAGTGTTCTGTTGTCATTCTTCGTCAGCGTACGGTGTACTGATGTGTAATTGCACAAGACAGTTCCATTGATAGACGGTGGAAATCTTTCTGATTACACCAGGCATGTCGGAACATCTGTGTGAACGATGTGTTCATATCCAGCCGATCTCGTGTACCTAACTTACGTAAACACAACACATTACTACCGATTAGAACGTCGCTTCTGTCACATTGCACACAAACAGCCCGCATTAAATAAACGTTTGTCACACATCGAAACAAATGAACTCGACGACTGACTGACTTCTTTATCAGTGCTGTCAACCCATGCACTGACACAAACGACATAATTGTCACTTTTTGTCACCGCTGTAGACTGTCCAGTGCCGCTGGCCGTCGCCTTATCGGGGCAGTGTCTTTCGAGTGCTTATCTAAGGATCTCGATAGCCGTCGGCGTTGCATTGATAAACCGAGCGACCTGAGGCATCGACAATCTGACCTAGTAATGAGAAACGGCTCGATGCAACAACACTGTAGAATGGATTGGCAGGGGTGACGTTTTGAGCCCCCCAGCCTCCCCCCTGGCCACCTGATTAGTAAAAGCGATTCTTCGTGTGTTTGCGACAAACATTACGACACGAATCCACACGAAAAAAATACGGGTGATAACGATTTGTCGTATGTAGAAAATGGAACTCCTTTATCTAATAGAGAATCCCATTCTCAAGTTTCATAACTGAAGAAAGACCCTCCTTGTAGAATTTGAAGGTCCAAAGTGTGTTGGTCTTTATAGTGCGAACATATAATAAGTTAAGAACAACTATCAGCTCTTTATGTTTACGGAATGGTATAATGTATAATATATGTCGAGTTTACTTACGTAATATTCTTTTTCTTCTTCATAAGTGCATATCCCACTTTGGAGCATTGTCGCACTGACTGACTGTAGTGACTACATACAACGTGAATGTGTTGGTTATATACAACGTGAATGCGTTGGTTATGTACATCGTGAAGGTGATGACTACATATAACGTGAATGTGGTGACTACATACAACGTGAATGTGGTGACTACATACAACGTGAATGTGGTGACTACATACAACGTGAATGTGGTGACTACATATAACATGAATGTGGTGACTACATACAACGTGAATGTGGTGACTACATACAACATGAATGTGGTGACTACATACAACGTGAATGTGGTGACTACATACATCGTGAATGTGGTGACTACATACAACGTGAATGTGGTGACTATATACAACGTGAATGTGGTGACTACATACAACGTGAATGTGGTGACTACATACATCGTGAATGTGGTGACTACATACATCGTGAATGTGGTGACTATATACAACGTGAATGTGTTGACTGTGTACATCGTGAATGTAGTGACTATATACAACGTGAATGTGTTGGTTATATACAACGTGAATGTGTTGGTTATGTACATCGTAAATGTGGTGACTATATACAACGTGAATGTGTTGGTTATATACAACGTGAATGTGTTGGTTATGTACATCGTGAATGTGGTGACTACATACAACGTGAATGTAGTGACTATATACAACGTGAATGTGTTGGTTATATACAACGTGAATGTGTTGGTTATGTACATCGTGAATATGGTGACTATATACAACGTGAATGTGTTGGTTATATACATCGTGAATGTGGTGACTATATACAACATGGAGTGTGCTGTTTAAAAATTATACTAAAACCTCTGCTAAAATGATTTGTAAATTATTAGAAAGGTTAATTAAAGACCATATGGTGTTAAGCATAAATTATTAAATTCATCTCAACATGGATTCCTTAAAGCGAGGTCATGCTTAACAAACATGTTATGTTTTTGGAAGAAATAACTAAGTGGATAGACGTGGGATCGCCAGTAGATATTATCTACTTAGATTTTCAGAAAGCTTTTGACAAAGTGCCACATCAAAGATTACTACTTAAATTAAAAGCCTATGGTATCGGGGATAGCATAACTGACTGGATAGAACAATGGCTGACTGACAGAAGACAACGAGTTGTAGTAGATGGAGAAGTTTCAAATTGGAAATTGGTTTTGAGTGGGGTACCTCAAGGATCAGTATTAGGACCTATATTATTCTTAATATATATCAATGACTTGGACGACCGTATAACAACTAACGTACTGAAATTTGCGGATGACACAAAACTGTTTAGAAAGGTTAATACTGATGGTGATAAACAACATTTACAAAACGATCTAGACAGATTAGTGAAATGGTCTGAGAAATGGCAGATGTTGTTCAATTTTGGGAAATGTAAATGCTTACATACAGGACATGGGAACTTGGATGTAAACTATAAAATGAAAGATACTGTTTTGGGTACTACTGTAAAAGAAAAGGACTTGGGAGTTACAATAAGCGCTGATATGAAAGTTTCAGAGCAGTGTGGTATTGCAGCTTCAAAGGGTAATCAAATGGATTGATTAGAAGAAACATAACATACAAGGGAAAAAAGTTAATTAGACCTCTGTATAAAGCAATAGTTAGACCTCATTTAGAATACTGTATACAAGCATGGAGACCATATCGTAAGAAGGATATAGATACGCTTGAACGCATACAGAGGAGAGCAACTAAAATGATTCCAGAACAGAGAGACCTTAGTTATGAAGAACGCCTGAAAGAATGTGGTTTAACAACCATAGAGACAAGGAGGTTAAGTTTTTAAGGATATGAAAATATTGATAAGAATATGTTTTTCTCACTCAACAAAGATAGCAGAACTAGAGGACATGAGGTAAAATTAGTAAAGGATCAATGTAGATTGGACATCAGGAAGCACTCGTTCTCACAGAGGAATATAAATGAATGGAATAAATTGTCTACAGATTGTGTAACTGCTAGCAGCGTGAATATGTTTAAAAACAAGGTTGACACATATCTCAAGAGGGCGGGTTATAAGTAGATGAACATTGTTAGACTATCGATAAGCCAATGGCTTCCTTGTCCACTTGTCATCTGGGCCTTTGGCTTGGATGGCAAATCTTGTTAAATCTTGTTAAAATGTGACTAAATTATGTTAAGAATAAAATAATAAAAAGGTAAAACTTGTGCTGAGTGCTTAAGCGTCCAGAGTGGCCAACCCTTACTTGAAGGTGTCTCGAGGTGGGTATGTGATTATGCACTCAGTCAGCTGGTTCTACAGTTAGATACCAGCTGGGAAGAAAGAGTGCCTATATACATCTGTCCTGTAGTAGGGGACGAGATAGCGCATGTTGTGACCTGTGACCTATTAACTGACTCCAGTTAACAGCTATGCATGTTGAAACAAAACCGTTCTTTTTCAAAATGTATAACAAATATTTGCACAAAAGTTCAATAAAACTGGTTTAATTAAACTGTTTACATGTTAATTTATGAAACACCCTTTAAACACATTTACATATCACAAGCCAAATGAGTAATGGATGATTCCATTTTTATTTTCTTAGTCCAATTCTGGTTACCGTTAATGTTAGATTTAATAATTGTGCTGTATATAATAAGTATTATTAGTTACGCTTCAACGTGAAAACTAAGAATTCATACATTTAGGGCATACATTTTAAAATGCGATTTAGAGCATACGTTCCGTACTCGGTTGATGATCTTAGTCGGGGGTTAACCAGCAAAGACTTGTCACAGCTTCAGCATACAGGTCGTTGAGCAACTTTCGATAAAAAAGTTACCTCTCAAATTCACCTTTCAAAGAGTTCATTGTTGTGGTAAATTCTGCTGGCTTTACCGTCTTACATTCTCTCACATGCCGCGGCTGGAATTACCTGATCGGGCTTTAAAATAAATTAAACGTGTTCTCCCCGTGCTTCGGTGAGTCTGTGTCACGCTGTCAGAGCCCGGCTCGTAGTCGACACCGGGGCAGTTCAATTGGAATCTTGTTTTTTTTCGTCATATGAGTGTCTGCGTGACAGGCCGACACAGTGCGCTATCCACGGACGCACATTACTGCAGTGTTCGTGCGCCCGAACCATTGTGTGGTTTACCGGGAATCAAGTGCGACCTTAATAACATAAATTCTTTGACAGGTCGTATTGAACTGTCTCTTTCATCTCCCGTTATATAACAGTTTGTACAACATTGTACAACATTGTGTTCGGCTGCATTGTGTGTTGCTGCAGATGTTGTGACAACCGACGTGAGAGTCGGCGACAGGTTCCACACGTATCCCTGTGTTTACAGCACCATGGAGATCAGTTTAAGGGTGTCGTCTAAAGGCAATGATACTATCCTTAATGCCTCCCCACATGTGCACTGTTCTTGTTGTCGTCCAGGCTTCTCTTACTCATTATCTTGACTGTTAACTTGCATTGTCAGTTGATCTCTTTGACTCTGCCTGTTGCCACAGCGTATATGTTGCCACCCTCGTGTCTGTTGCCACCCTCGTATATGTTGCCACCCTCGTGTCTGTTGCCATCCTCGTGTCTGTTGCCACCCTCGTATCTGTTACTAACCTCGTGTCTGTTGCCACCCTCGTACATGTTGCCATCCTCGTGTATGTTGCCATCCTTGTATATGTTGCCACCTTCATGTATGTTGCCACCCTCGTATCTGTTGTCACCCTCGTGTCTGTTGCCACACTCGTGTCTGTTGCCACACTCGTGTCTGTTGCCATCCTCGTACTCACCCGATTCCTTCTAATGCACCGTCGATCACATGTAGTGCCTCATGAATTCTCATGCATCTGATTAGTACTATGCTGTTTTGTAATGGTATCGTGTAGTTAGTACTATGCTGTTTTGTAATGGTATCGTTTAGTTAGTACTACGCTGTTTTGTAATGGTATCGTGTAGTTAGTACTACGCTGTTTTGTAATGGTATCGTGTAGTTAGTACTACGCTATTTAGTAATGGTATCGTGTAGTTAGTACTACGCTATTTAGCAATGGTATCGTGTAGTTAGTACTACGCTATTTAGTAATGGTATCGTGTAGTTAGTACTACGCTGTTTTGTAATGGTATCCTCTAGTTAGTACTACGCTATTTAGCAATGGTATCGTGCAGTTAGTACTACGCTATTTAGTAATGGTATCGTATAGTGTGCACGCGCCTTTTTGGATGTCGTTTCAACCACCTCTTGTGTGAACGCACATTGATTTCGATGAGCGTTGTTCGAATGCGATCTTTCAGTATGCCACTCACGCACCTTCGTTAATGTCCACCGGAATCACGTCATTCTACACTGCGGACACTCCACATATCATTCTACACTGCGGACACTCCACATATCATTCTAGACTGCGGACACTCCACATATCATTCTACACTGCGGACACTCAATTTATCATTCTACACCGCGGACACTCCACATATCAATCTACACCGCGGACACTCCACATATCATTCTACACTGCGGACACTCCACATATCATTCACGTCATTCTACACCGCGGACACTCCACATATCATTCTACACTGCAGACACTTCACATATCATTCACGTCATTCTACACTGCGGACACTCCACATATCATTCTACACTGCAGACACTTCACATATCATTCTACACTGCAGACACTTCACATATCATTCTACACTGCGGACACTCCACATATCATTCAGTTAACAGTTTATTAGCCACTGGTAATTACTGTCACTACAACAACCGTTGCGCCGTAGTCCAAAAACAGGCGTTTCCTACGTTGTCTACGTTATGTACATTGTCTACGTTAACAACATCTGGAAATTTGTGCCGTACTAAATGAGTCCTTAACCGAGCAACAGTCCCGTCCGTAGGTTCTTCACTCAATAAAGACTGAATATATGCGACTGATGCCATTGTCACTATATCGAGGAACTTATTGTGGTTTCAACGCGTGCATTCAAGAATGGCGTGGGATAAACTGAATTCGCAGAACTGTTCGAGTTGTGACACGGAACATACGAAATGTGCAGGTACTTATCGTAAACATCGTGTTGATGGCCACCTGCGCCAGAGGGCATGTGCGTGCTGGCAGGTATGTTGGGCGCCCGCGAACGACTCGACCGAGTGCGTGATATGTAGACGTCCGTGAGCCGATATAGTCACTGCCACCACGTACTTCCTTCAATAAACAACAGTCAGAAATGTGTACAAACTGAGGAGAGACCAAAGTCACAGGCGCCATTGATGGCCATTGTAGAAGCGTTCTCTTGGCCATTGGGAAGTGTTTAATACGGTTTGCTATAATCGTTCATAGCGCATTAAGCATAAACTAACCGACCTCCTGTGTCAAATTTGCTAAAATTACATAACTATTTTCTAGAAAAAAAAACATTCCAAAATCTGAAACTTTTAAATTTCGACCAAGCCCGGTAGCCGAATGTGTGCGCACGTCCTGATATTTACTGTGTGGATATGATCGGCGACTGTCCATAGCCGCGGCCATAGTTGAGAGGTATAATGCACTAGAACGGGATATATCACTTGTTCACAGGTATAAGTGGCGGCAGTGCTCTAACAACTAGGCCAAGCTTCCATCGACGGATGTACGCATTCTCTCCCGTAACAGTAAAAACTCGAAATCTGCAGAGCTAAACACCCTGACCTATTTTTCGAACGGGTGTCAGTTATCTTTGTTTATTGACCCCATATGTTAAGTTTTAAGGTCAGAATCCACGCCGCGCCCACTACAGTCGTACACAGACTTGAGGAGAAATGTGCGTCAGATATATGTCTCGTTTAAAGTGCATTAGCACTGTGACGCCAGCGTCAGGGACGGCGCTGTGACGCCAGCGTCAGGGACGGCGCTGTGACGCCAGCGTCAGGGACGGCGCTAATTTGCATCATTGTGTATACAATAATCATCACCGCCAACTATGTTTACGAAGTCGTTGACTCCGTCATTATTGTCACATTGTCCGGTTGGCTTTGTTGATGCTCGGGTTAGTGCCGTAGAACATCACTCGTATTTGTCTTCATGACAGCTGGATACACTTGATGAGTCCTGCGTCAAACCCAGTACAATGGGACATTTGTAGATGTGTCTAAGGCCGAGGTTTTGTAGCCATTGAGTGGCAGTGACCGCTCGCGGATAATTCGACTTTCTAACGGTGTTCGATTAAGAGTCATTACTGTTATTGCTAGTTATTACATGCGGTCAGTTAGACGCGGTCAGTTGTTACGACAGGTCAGTTGTTACAAGCGGTCAGTTGACTCGACACTGTGTTAAACGGTGTTGCACCTACCAAAAGCCACATCAGAAGCGTCGACGACGTGACTTAGACATTTCTACTGACCACATGGGAATGACGTCACGACTGACTGAATTTAACCATTCTGTAGCAACGCCCATCACTGCCCCAACAACGCACAAACACTGCCCCAACAACGCCCAACATTGCCCCAACAACGCCGAACACTGCCCCAACAACGCCGAACACTGCCCCAATAGCGTCCAACACTGCCCCAACAACGCACAAACACTGCCCCAACAGCGCCGAACACTGCCCCAACAACGCCGAACACTGTGCCCCAACAACGTCCAACACTACCCCAACAACGCCCAACACTGCCCCAACAACGCCCAACACTGCTCCAAGGGTTGCTGCACAGAGCAACAGGGGCATCACATAAACACGTGTTGTGTAAACATTTGACTGACTTATACCGTTATATGTGTTGTTGTAACGTCGGAACGATGGCAGTGCGGTACTTCGTGCTAAACCAATTTATGTGAAGTCTGTTAACGAGTCTTGTTTTCAACATCATCTCAAAAGTTTAATAAATTAGTGCATAATAATGATAAATAATAATAATGATAAATAAACATATCAATGAATGTTATATGAATAAGCAATGTGCGTTACGGACTATATAACTGCAGGCGTTACAATAAAGTAAGGCAATGCTGCTTCAATATGTGCTCGTAAAGCGTGTACAATAAATTATGTGCTCGTAAGCCGTGTACAATATGTGCTCGTAAACCGCACATAACATATTCTGTTGTCTTATCACTTTCACTAGGTACAACCATGACGACCCCCAGCAGAATAATCTGGTCATGTTCTATTACTACGTTTTTAATGACGTTGCCATCTATATACACGTTTTTAGCCTAGTTGTGTCTCTTTTGCGATGTTTCTGATTTACTATTATTATATTAATATTATCCTACCAAGTTAGTACTGTTATGCCTGGAGACAGGTAATGTTTTTCATTTGTTGGCAGTTGGCTTTGTTGTTAACTTATACAGGCCTTAGCCTAGTTGTGTCTTTTTTGTAATGTTTCTGATTTACACGTCCATTTTTTTTACCTAGGCGAGAGTGAGTGGTGTGTGTGTGGATGTGTGTAATTGGATAGCTTGTTCTGGGGTGGGTGGGTGAGTTCCTACGCAAAAACGCCACAAATTCCTTGTTAATTTTTTTTAAATGTTACTTGGCAATAAACCATCTGAATCTATTAGTTCTTATGTTGATATGGGTAATGTGGGCGTATTAAGTTTGATTAATTAATCAGATAGATTTCTTGATTTTTACTGAAGACAAATACAGGATTTGACTAAAACGCTCGGGCACGTGATTGACATGACGCGCTGTTCCGCTGTGACAAAATCCGAACTAGTTTGTATAAACATGATGGGAAAACGTAAAACGGTCGCCAAAAGTAACATAACTAATGCTAGATCTCCAGCTTACTTAATTAATTCTACGCGACAAACCCTCTTATCGCATCCACACACCTCCTTTGGTGTAGAGATTAGAACACGCTGCGTTTAGACCGAGTAATTTTTTATGAAAGTATCTGATGGCGACGCGTTAACCCCCCCCCCCCCCCCCCCCNCCCCCCCCCCCCCCGTATCGGTGGCTGTCTGAGGTGAGGCGCCGCCTTATCAGACTAGGGCTTGTTACGGGGCAACGTACTGCTAGTGTCAAAGGCAGGAATAACAACGGCTTCGGTGGCCTTCGGTCGGGATTACGTGTAACTCCATGTCCATAATCGAAAACAACATTACTCACACTTCAAATAGGTTTGGTCCGTGCGTGCGTGCGCGCGTACGCGTGTATGTATGTGCAGTACGTGCGTACGTGTGTATGTATGTATGGCTGGTTACTCTGAAAGATAGACGTACTCAGTTATGTAAACACTTTTTTAAGCAAGTCGAACAACCGCAGCATAAACTGCACAGACTCCTACCAACTGCACAGACTCCTACCAACTGCACAGACTCCTGCCAACTGCACAGACTCCTACCAACTGCACAGACTCCTACCAACTGCACAGACTCCT
>SDWI01001157.1:131968-168021 GCA_009193005.1 Lamellibrachia luymesi
TAACAATAATAATATATTATTTATCGAGGAGGAATTAAACTCATTTGTTTTTCTTTCGTTGTCAACGGTACTTGATAACACACACATGCACATACAAACATGTAATAACAACGTTTTATTGTTTGCAAAGTTGCAACAATAACAACTAAATATTCATAATTTATATAAATAATAAATAACGTTTCATGTTAAATATCATAACGTGTTAAATACCATTATGTACAAAATATATACTGTAAACATATATTATTAATATTATCTGGCAGTTTAATAAGTAGCCACCAAACTTATTAGTATGACACTATTTAGTTTAACTACAACTATATCTGCTTGAATAAATATGTAAATGTCCTATGCAGGAAGTACCAACACTACATGATTAGATCAAGTGTCTGGTGATGAACCGGAAATGAAGATAATACCCATCATGCATTATTCATTTGCAAGTGATGTTTGCGGGCGTCCATATATGAGATCAATGTTCATATGTTAATGGTGTGGTGATCTCTGGCCTCTCGTCTTTGACTTTGTAACGCCTTTGTTTTGGTCCATTCGGCAAGTCTGGTGATTTAACAACGACCCTTCTTCACGTCGATGTCATCGAGTGCAATGTCTCCTGAGAATTCGTGGCCGACCACACCAATGAACGCCAGCTGGAAAACACAACCAAAGTGTTACTTCTCGGGAGGCCAGCAAGTTGTATGCCATCACGAAGTACATGTGCATCAGTCCTGTTTAGATTCGTTCACAAAATATTGTAATCATATTAAGTGACACGATCGAATGAAATAGAGCTGGAAGCTGATTCCATAAGGATGTGAAACAAAATGAAAACGTTGATACTAAATGGTGTGGTGTAACATTATATTAATTAGCGTTTACTACACTGTCAGACACCCTATGCTTTGTTCAAAACGTCTTCTTCGTTATCGGTTATGAAGTTAAATGTTTCATAATTATGTTTGGTTTGATGGAAATCACTTGAAGTTTCAAAGCGAACAATTACAGCGACTGCGGGTTGTATTTCGTCAAATCACTATTGCGACATTGTTGCATGGCTTCTTGACATTCGAGAATCATACCTTACATGGCTCAATGACGTGGAAGCTTAAGACTGCTTACCTTGTCATAAGACCCCATGATGACATCTACCCTGGCAGACAACCATCTGTCGCCGTGGTCCTTGCGTTGTCGCCATACTGTCTCCAGCTGTCCCCAAGACGTCTTTCTCGCCAGTCGCAGTTCGTTGACGTGGAAGCCATACATGTGATAGTTGAACGTGACACAGTGATCTCCATTGCTGTACAGGCGTGGCACCATGACACTGCAACGACAGAACACATCGTCACCAGCGGAAACACAGTGCAATATATCGTAACATAATAATATAAAAACCAGTAATAATCATATAGTAGAAAGCATATATTTTAAATCAAATAATATAACGTATTTTACATGACAAATAAAAAAATAATAATACGGTATAGAAAGTATTCTAGGTTATGAATGCTGTTTCGCCAGTGAGTAGACACTATACTAGATTATAAATGCTGTTACGCCAGGGAGTAGACAGTATTCTAGGTTATGAATGCTGTTAAGCCAGGGAGTAGACAATAAAAAATTATACTAGGTTATGAAAGCTGTTACGCCAGGGAGTAGACAGTATTCTAGGTTATGAATGCTGTTACGCCAGGGAGTAGACAGTATACTAGGTTATAAATGTTGTTACGCCAGGGAGTAGACAATATTCTAGGTTATGAATGTTGTTACGCCAGGGAGTAGACAGTATACTAGGTTATGAATGCTGTTACGCCAGGGAGTAGACAGTATTTCAGGTTATGAATGCTGTTATGCCAGGGAGTAGACAGTATTTTAGGTGCTGTAGTGCTGTAGTGCTGTAGTGCTGTAGTGCTGTAGGGAATAGAAAGTCCAGTTTGTTATACCCGACCGTCCACTTACATTGCTTCGTCGCCTAAGCGGCGAGGACTGCTCGCTTCTATGTAGATGTAGTTCGGTCGACTCCCCTGGTAGGCAGAACTCGGACCCGTCTCGTCTGACGGTGTCTTTCCACTTCGGACTGTCCAGTCGAACTGGTCACTGGTCAACTGCCGCATGTCACATAATGTCTTCTCGCCGCTGTCGTCTTCGAACGAGCACCGCCAGATCGATGTGCTGCCATGGGCTAACAGAAATCGTTATCGTTACCATTAGTTTAGCTGCTGAGAAATTACTTATATTAATACGTGCATGCGCGCGTACACACACGCACACGCACACGCAAACACACACACACACACACACACACACACACACACACACACACACACACACACACACACACACACACGCATGCACGCACGCACACACATATACAGGGAATAATAATAGTTTATATTCTCGTTTGCCGCAAATTATTATGGATCCATTCTACTAAATTTAAGCATGAGCAAGAATTAAACGTAATACAAAATTAAAGGCAAGCCTGGTATTGATTGCATTCTATGACAATCACTGTCTTTGACTAACTCAATGTTGTTGTTGTTGTTGTTGTTGTTGTTGTTTTTGTACTGTATAAAATACTGCTAACAACCCCAGAATACTGGCATTGTGATGACTTACGTGTTTGCCATGTAGTTGTAGTTGCTTTGGTTGTTGTCGTTGGTGTAGTTGTTGTCGTTGGAACGGTCGTCCTCTTGATCGTGGGAACTGGTATGGCGCCATTCATAGGTTCTGTAACACGGATTTGGTGTTAAAATATCACCTGTCAGAAACTACCTTCGTGTTTCGTCCAGAAGGTATTCTCATGCTTTGTACTAAGAATATAACAACGGCGATTGTGTTGTTGTACTAAGAATATAACAACGGCGATTGTGTTGTTGTACTAAGAATATAACAACGGCGATGGAGTTGTTGTACTAAGAATATAACAACGGCGATTGTGTTGTTGTACTAAAAATATAACAACGGCGATTGTGTTGTTGTACTAAGAATATAACAACGGCGACTGTGTTGATATACTAAGAATATAACAACGGCGATTGTGTTGTTGTACTAAGAATATAACAACGGCGATTGTGTTGTTGTACTAAGAATATAACAACGGCGATTGTGTTGTTGTACTAAGAATATAACAACGGCGATTGTGTTGTTGTACTAAGAATATAACAACGGCGATTGTGTTGTTGTACTAAGAATATAACAACGGCGATTGTGTTGTTGTACTAAGAATATAACAACGGCGATTGTGTTGTTGTACTAAGAATATAACAACGGCGATTGTGTTGTTGTACTAAGAATATAACAACGGCGATTGTGTTGTTGTACTAAGAATATAACAACGGCGATTGTGTTGTTGTACTAAGAATATAACAACGGCGATTGTGTTGTTGTACTAAGAATATAACAACGGCGATGGTGTTGTTGTACTAAGAATATAACAACGGCGATGGTGTTGTACTAAGAATATAACAACGGTGACAGTGTTGTTGCGGCAGCTACTGCTGCTGTTTCTATTGTTGCGGCTGTTGTTGCTGCCATCGTCAATTAAACAGCTCTACTTGGTACCATTATCGTTGCCGTTGCAGTGGCAGCTACTGCGAGTGACAACACAACTGCTGTTGTTGTTTCTATTATTAAGGTCGCTGCTGCTGTGACAGCAGCTGCTCCGACCACCTCGGTGTCAATTACCTGCGACAAATGATGCCTTGAAGCCCCTCTTGGCGGTTTTCCACGGCACGTTCCAGTTGGTCCTGAAGACGACAGCCATCTCTCCCGTCTCGCTCCGCAGCACGTCCGTTGGAATGCGGTAGCAGCAGAACCTGGCAGCGCGGCAGATCCACGTTGTTATTGCTGCATCATTGCTTTTTAGGAGTTTATATACTTGCATCTTTTCATTACTAAATGTTTTAATTAAAGTTATGATTTAAAACAAATTTAATTCAAGGTGTCATTTAAAACCATATGCCCGTATGCATGTACGAATAATCTCACCTGGGTCCCTGTCTGCCCAGGTTGGCGCCTGTCCTCACTTCCACCCAGTGGTGACATTGGCCTGAGTTGTGACAGTAGATACCGAACTCGCCCTCGAAGTTGAGTACCACTCGATGGTTGGCCGGGGCCTGACGCAGAAATATGTTAGGTTATTAACTAGGGCCTCAAACTTTGATAGCATTCAGGCTCGTAATACATACGAAAATATTACCAATGTTATCTTCGTCGTATGGGAAGTCATTCGTAGTCATTTGTAGTCATCATTTCACTGGTGACAACCAACGTCATCATAGTAATTATGTATGGTTTGATTTTGTAAAACACTTAGTACCAAACGCTGAGGTTATTTAACTTATAGACAAGGCACTAATCTTATAAAATGTAGCGAACTGACAGCTTTAAGTTGTGCGTGCTTTAGAATAATTATATTTGTCTATTGACGTTCTTGCGACATTACTTATTGACGGCCCAGTGCGAACTGACAGCTTTAAGTTGTGCGTGCTTTAGAATAATTATATTTGTCTATTGACGTTCTTGCGACATTACTTATTGACGGCCCAGTGTGTGGTTCCCGTCTCTCACCTGGATCAGCCAGCTGCACTGTTGTTTGTTGCTGTAGTATCTGTCCGTGTCATACCCGGGAGTCTTGATGTACTGAGGTGTGGAGGTCGCCCGTAATACGCCACCGCATGCAGCTGAAACGGCGAGAGAAGTAGCGTCAAGTCTCTATGGACGTACATACAGGTATGTGCATCATGACTACATATCATGACTACCTATCATGCCTCTCATCTTCAATATTATAGTATACGGAGGTTAATCAGACTATTCAGCATAGAACGCGTAATGATATTAGTACACGTACCATTGACAGAGGACGCCACTTCGTGACAGAAGGTTCCGCGAAATCCTTCGGGGCATTTGCAGCGGTCGCAGTGGTTCGGATCCTGGTAGCCGTCGCGTTCACACGGCCGTGCGAGGCGGTTGGGACAGGTCGCTGTGGAAGAGAGGAAGAACGTCTTACACACACAAAATATATGATCTAAGACAAGTCCTTATTACATTAATTATTATTAATTACGTCGACGACAGAACTACCCTTCGTACTTCTGAATCGATCCGCCGAAATGTAGTATTTGTCAATCCGATAGGGGGCGACATCAGCGCCATAAACTACGTTAAATTGTGGTCTTCGAATAAGGTTTGCGTGTAATATTTCGGCCAAGATATTCCTTACGAACCGATATAATTATGACGATCAACTGCTTACCGCTGCAGTAGGCTAAGTTGATGGCCTTTGCGTCCAGGTAGGAGAGGCCAGTTCGCTGACCCATGTTGCGTTGATACAGTGGGTTCACAGTCTCCATTGTATTCTCGCCGTTTTTCGATCCAGACTGCCACAAAACGAACACACTTGATACAGATCTTAGGATTGACTGATTAGTGGTGCGTGTGCCGGCAGCAGCAACAACAATGACACTAAAACAACAGTTAAGACACAAAGGCAACAACAACAACAACAGCAGCAATATTACTGGGATTTGTTGTGCTCACCTTCGGTCCATAGTGCATGACGGAGCCGACATCGTACGGCAGGCTGGTGTCTGTGCCGTACAGCTTCAGGAACTGGCCGCCATAGTAACCGATGTTCTGCTTGAGTACCTTGATGACGTCATCTCTGTCCCAGCGCTGTTGTTCGTGCCACAGGCCGAGTGAATGGCCGATCTCGTGCACCGGGGTGCCGAACTGTACAACGTGACAGTAGGTCATTCACGGTGCCTCTGGCTCGGAGAGGTATATACGTTTTTTTGCTTTGTTTTTTTAATACCTTAGATATGGAAATCTATATAATTCATAATGCAGAGTCCATTGTGGCATTTCTTATTTGCTCAAGGTTTTTCGCTAAACACCACGTCCTTTATTTGATAACACTGTGAACAATTACAATGATATAAAACAGTTCAATACATATGTATGCATTACTGAAATCACCGCTATATCTTTGCGACTGAAATGAAGAGTTCACTTACGTCAGTGATGCACGAAGGCTGTAGATTGAGAGCCTGTGGTATCTGGTCTACCATTCCCACGTTTGAATAGCATCTGTGCAACGTTAAAACCATATATCAGCAGACGAATCTGACGCGTTCATGTGCTAAAAGAACGTTCAGTTTTGTAAATTAAGCGAAAGGTGTCGTTAATTCGACCTGATCTGAACTTCCCTGTGAAGCAATCAGCCACACAGCAACTACTGCATGGAGACTATTCATAGACATAATTCCACCATTGCCTATTATCGTGTACCTCTAGTACTACTGCATGGAGACTATTCATATATATAATTCCATCATGTTCTATTGCCAGGCATACAGTTATAAATAGTTGAGTGATCTGAGCGAGGTGGAACGAAGGCTCCAAATGCTAGCAATATATCTCGTAATTAATTAATGTAAGCTTAGTGTTGAATCCATTGGGCATATATCCGGAGTAACCTGCCCTCACTGCAATGTTCCGTTCTCACAATATTATCGTAATCTGCTCGAAGTTCTGATTCGTATTGTTTAATTGGACAATATGATTCATCACGACATAATGAACACCAGTTTCTGTGTATCACTCGGGTAACGTGGCGTGACTTCAGACCTCAGCCGCCCTAGAGCCAGCAAACACTCACCCTCCCCCCTCTCCCGTCACGAGGATATGGTTCGAGGATATTCTCTCGTTGGTTCCTAGTTCCCGGAAGCGGATACATGTGTGGTCAGTCCAGTGTTGGAAGGCGCTGCGGATCTTCGATTTCTGCGATTCAGCTGAATGAGAGAAACGTTACAAAGATTACACCAATGAACGTGCACCCTGTGACTGGGTCGGTTTATGTCTAGTGAGTCAGTTTATGCTTTAGAGCGTGAATGGGCATACTCCTGCTTCTTTGTCTGTAGCCCGTCATTCGTATGCTAGCTCAATAAACAGTTCTGATTGTGCAACATTTTCATACATTCGACCTATTGAAACATTTGATATGATATCACAGAAAACACGTAGAACAGAAGAAGGGTGGGAAAAGGATGCGAACTTGTCGAAATTGAATTTCATGGGAGTGTGCAATATAAAGATTACATCAGTAAATAATACATATTGGATTATCTACCGGACGGCGGGGTCAAGACACGAGCATTAATATATATGATTCATAAGCAACTGTCGTGACAGCGTTGTTTGGTGTTTCGACAAAATGTGGCTCAGCGTTGCCAAGTTGTGTAATGCATCCAGATGTCCCGAAAAGAGGGGGTTTAAGTAGCGGACTCAGTAGCTGTTTGTGTGAATTCTATCAAAGACATAAAGTCAGCTCACAGTCAACACTCATACAGTTTTAGTACATTTCTCGCAAATGGAAAGATAGCCCAACACGATACATCCGTCTGCTGGATTTGTGGAGCAAAATGGCCAGTCGTGAAATGACACTATTGCGAAAGACTCCCATTAAGTGCCTTTTGATTAGTTTCTTTTCGTTGCACTGCCATTTGGAGTGTTTGGTGCGTAAAGAAATGCTTTATCTAGCTACCCCATATCGACACACCCACGCCCACAGTTGAACTCTAGTTCATCTATTACTTATGCTATGACTTGTGTCAATCGTGAACACTGAGGAAGCGCAATCTTAAAACCGTCATTAAAACATAACCTGCACAATTAAAAAGCGGTTCTAATGATCGACATAAACATTTTCTTTTTTTAAGTTACTCTGGTACCTTAGAAATGGTCACTACGTTTCTGCAATCAAGATTAAGCTATCGACGTTTATTGCTACATGAGTGTCGGTGTGAGGTCATCATTGTGTACACAGGAGTGTCGGTGTGAGGTCATCATTGTGTATACAATTCAACTAAGCGAACGGGTGGCTAAATAAGCGTGATATCACTAAACCACAAATGTAATGCCTCTTGTCTACAATACAATTCAAGAGTCGCAGTTACGACAAAAAGAATTAAACAAAAGCTGTATGCCCCAGATTGTGTTACTATATTAATTTTACTTTCTGCCTCTTTATGTAATGTCGCAGCATGTGACTAGAGAGTGGTGGCGCCTACTGTGTTTGCCGTCGAACTTCCACGGGATTGGCATGACCGTCCACCTGCGGAAGTTAATGTATCTCGTCGCCCGCCTGCGACGTCCGTGCACGGCGTTCCTCTGATCACGCAGCAGCTCGTCCACCTGATCCTCCGTCAACACGATGCAGTCGTCCAGGCGGTCTGTCGGACCTTCCTGTGGCGTGTCGCTCTCGCGGGGCGGCGTCTGTCAAGGCAACGAGATATCATTATAGACAGCGTTATGGTGATGATGACGATGATAGTGCTTACGACGATATTCATGACGATGACTAAACTCGCATCATCACCTTCACCATTTATTCTTACAAAATGTAAAGTTGCTTTGATTTTGTTTAAACAAATTGTGTTTTTTTTAATATGCTAAACATAAATACAGTGTTGCCTTTAAAGTACGAAGTAGTCATACAATCGTTGCCACGCTCAAATTGAATTTGTTTGTAAGTTATAACGCAAAAAGCGATAACCTTACCGAGTGATCGAAGGCATGTTCGTCGGCCAAGGCATACGCCTTGAGCTGCGCCAGTTTGTGCTGTGTCCGGTTCCACTGGTCGCACGGCACGCCGTGACACCGCAGCCACTCGCCACGAGTCCCGTTCTCCGGCCGCCAAAGTTGCCTCGACTCGACCGAAATACGTCGCGCCTGTAGGAACAGAATACAGTTATTGACAGCGATGTATCGCGAAAACACAAACCCGCTATGGGTTGTGTGGGAGACGCAAGAATGAACAAGCTGTCTTTCGGCTACATAGATAACTCATACATTGCAGTGAGGACGGATACAACGGGGTGTTGCTATACAGCGCGTGCGTTCCTTCTGATGCTATTTACACCCACGATGCACCGCGCCAGCACTACAATGCGGATCTTATTTTGCATATAATAAATATATGTCGACTTATTTGACAATTTGCGACATAATGTTGTAATAGGATCGTGCATACACATGAGGTGTCCCGTTGTGCGAAGGAAATAGCTATTGACCGCAGTATAGCTTAATGTTAATGTTAATGTCTATTTATCCATTATTCAACAATAGGCGTGTCCGGAGTAATAATTATAGTCAAATGTTTGGCTGATATGGTTGACTTTTTAAATTATAAATTGGCGAAACGTCTTCCACTGTTACGCCACAATGTGGTGAATTATGACACGTCAAAATTACCTATATCAAACTTATGACTAACATGTCCTCGCTTATTACCAGTTGACACACGTTCTAGCAGAGAAAAAAGTTTTATATTCTACGTCTAGGCATTCTGGCCCAACGGCAAAAACATAATTTATACTACGTTCAAACTGACAAGATCGACATGTGACATAACTGTAAGATTCGTCACATGCGTCTAGCGGCCGAAAGACTGGAAAGAGTGATTTAGTGTCAGCAAAACTTAGCTTGTAGCACTTTTGACATCGTGCTACGTCAAACGTGGGGCAGACTTGACACACACACACACACACACACACACACACACACACACACACACACACACACACACACACACACACACACACACACACACACACATATGCATGAACGTGACAACTAATACACATGCCCCCGCTAGGAAGAAGGATCATAAAACACGTCCACCCCTGGGCTTTCGCATAATATTATAATTCATCTACTAGCGCCAGTGGTGTATCGCCAGTGGTGTATCGCCAGTGGTGTATCGCCAATCTGCGATGTTGGAAGAACACAATACTACAGTAACTTACTTGTGTTGTCCACACAATCATGAAGGTGACGAAAATGCAGCAGTAGACGTTCATTTTTGTAGATGCTTCTTCACTTCGACCAAGTTGTCGGTTTGATGTTACGCTGTTTCAGAAATGTTAACTTGTCTTATCGAGTTGTCGTTCGTTATGACGGACCAGGAGACAGCCGACGGTTATATAGCGTGTTCCGCGCTCTCTCTCTCTCCCGGTTGGTTGCCTCCTACGAATGCCGTCGGCTATTTTTAACGCGTCACCGGTCGACCCGCTTAACGGACGAACGTACGTTTAGGTACGTTTAACTACCCCAATGGTGGCGCAGTGAAAAAAGTCGATCGGAAGTTAATAATGCTACACTTGCTAACCACGCGAGTGCCTTTGTGTGCGCGAACAGGACACTGTGAGTAACATTCTAGATAGTGTTGTTCGCGCGGATTCGGTTCACTTGGGCAGAACCCTCGGATATCCTTGTTGTGGCGTTCAAGTGTCCAGTGGGGTCAGTGCTTTTTTTGGATCGAATGACCGGGTACACAGTTTTCCTCATTCCTGCTTCGCGATGACAAACCGTAAACAACTGTTGTTCTTCTTCATGAAATGCGAATTGATTTGGCCATAAACAATATTTTATAACGGGTAAGATGTTTATAAAGTACCTTTGTTTACAACACCAGTGCAATGGAATGCGTTACTGATATTATGTATAAACATGGGTGGTTCATATTTGGTGTTGATACTGTGACTTTCAATGTTAATTAGACGGGGAACGTGATTATATCAGTCCCAAAACGACACCATTTGAAACTTATCGTTTTCAAAGCTCCGTTTTGTGTCTGAATATCTTAGATATATTATTGTTTACAGTGGAATGGAGAACATAGCTGTAAAAAGTTGTATTTATAATTAACTGTCTACAAAGCATGTCTGTATACTCAAGTCACTACACGAAACCGCCTAATGTAGAATATTTATGCCACATCTATGAGACACACTTTTTGCTGTACGAAGGCACGGTGTTGGCGGGGACAGTACACGACTGTTTTCTTACAGTGGCGTATACTGTAACAAAAATAGTACTTAGCATTGTCCAATTTGAAAATTCTCCACTACTGCATTAATAACGTGACCTAATTCCTTTAACTGGGATGCCACTGTGCAGCGATAACACAGCGTCCTTGAGGGTTCAACACTTTCATTTGACATAAGCCAACGTGCAAACACGGCATTTACGAATCAGCAAACAACTGAGTGTCGAGGGCTTGTCACAGTTGAGCGTGTTTTACAGAGAGTTCCAGCTGTTTATATGTCGTGTTTTCGCAGAATTTTGTTGGTGTTTTTTCATATAGACACGTTGTGTGATTTGTCGTGGTAGTATGCACATGTTAAGAATCTTATTAAATTAAAAAAGTGTCGCTGGCCACACCGACAAAGAGCAAATTTATTTGTTTGGCAATTATGTATCTAGCTTGTGGTCGTCTTTCACTTAGTTGGGTATATACGTCACAGTATTATTAGTGGAAGGCAAAGCTCAGTGACTGTTACGTTCACGATGTTTTCCGCAAGCTCAGATATTTGCCCGGCACGAGGGGAATGCTTCGACGGGGGCAAAATTAACACCCAACAGAAAAACAGCCACCATCGCTGTGGCGGTGTTTATTTCAGCTGGAGGGTCTCCGTTGTCGTGCGTAGCATGTCGCGTCACATTTTACAAATTCTTCCTTTGTGAAATTAATCTCGATGGTGTATTTTGTATATTGTGGGCGTTCATGAATATTAAATCAACTGGTTATGGAGTGAACTGCGCAGTGACGCTCCCGGAAACACTACCCGAGTGGTATTTGTGCATATTTGTGGTATTTGTGCATATTTGTGGTATTTGTGCATATTTGCATCGCATGCGTTTTACACTGTTCACATTTATCTCATTGTCCTCGTCAATGTGGGAAATGAATTTCAATAATACGTAGGTGTGGCTGATGTACACGATACATTGTCAATACAGGGTGATTGACGAGTATATTATAGCTTACTTTTAATACTTAGTTTTGCCACTTTTAGTTTGATCAATAACTGTATCGTGGTAATCATTAATGTGATGTTAAAATATAAAAATATTACTGTAACACTAAAGTAATCTTAACCTAGCATATATGTTTTGTTATTATTAAATCAGTGTGGTCCGTCAACAATTACTCATTGTATAATTGGACAGTTTGCGGAAATCCTTGTTATCTAAGTCGCGTGGTTATGCATCATCGGTGATATAACAAGTTATAAATAACGTATAATGATACGGGTAACAACGATACAGGTAACAACAATACAGGTAACAATGATACAGGTAACAACGATACAGGTAACAATGATACAGGTAACAATGCAAAGCAACCGGCGAATTCCTTGTAACAAATTAAGTGAAACGGATCCAGTTCGCTTGATTCGCTTGGTTCGCTTGGTCCGCTTGGTCCGCTTGGTTCGCTTGGTTCGCTTGGTTCGCTTGGTTCGCTTGGTTCGCTTGGTTCGCTTGGTCCGCTTGGTCCGCTTGGTCCGCTTGGTCCGCTTGGTTCGCTTGGTTCGCTTGGTTCGCTTGGTTCGCTTGGTTCGCTTGGCCACAGAATGTAGAATTACTACTGAAAGTGGAATAACTTCCATCTATGGTTTGAGAACCCTGGTATTCGACGATTTGGCTTGCACCAGACAGTATGTGTATTGCATGGACGTCTGGTCAAGGAATGGCGCAGTTGTCAACTATAATTTGTGTTTCTCAATATCACGTATTAGCTGTGTGATCTGCGTCTAGTGTTCTATGCCGGAGACAACTTGACGGTCGGATGTGAACGCTCGGTTAGCAGATGACCATGCCATCAGAGTTGGTGGACAGTTTGTATGAGACGCTAAAATGAATTAGGATAATGGAAATGTTACAATTATCAAATTGACACACGATCAACGCCCGCTGTTTAAATAGCAAACCCAAGGTTTGGTTTTTATAATTCAGGTTATGTTTATGTCGATTATGCAAACGGATTTTACTTTACCGATGCTGTCAATATACGACGCAACAAATATAATCTAATATCCTGTCTATTGAACCGTTTCTGTGACGATGACTGTAATATGCCCGTGTTTCAGTAAAACAGTATGCGTGTTTAGTTAAAATGAGATTTTTTACTTTAAAATGAGACAATTTATAAAAGTACATAACTCGATATAAGCAATTGATTGATAGAGCATGTCTGTGAAGTGTAGGCTTCTTATGAAACAATACACCCATTGAGGATACACCCATTGAGGATACACGTAAAACACAGGATCCAGTATGAAAATAATATATCGACGGACAACCAATGACCATATACTCGACCCGGAACTATTTATGTCCCTAGCATAGTGTCCTGAATCGTGTTAGTGGTCTCGAAATTTCGGGAATCCGGATCTGGCCACGACTTCGCACAGTGGTGTCAGTCTGTCCGAGCACATCTCCGCACAGTGGTGTCAGTCTGTCCGGGCACGTCTCCGCACAGTGGTGTCAGTCTGTCCGGGCACGTCTCCGCACAGTGGTGTCAGTCTGTCCGGGCACGTCTCCGCACAGTGGTGTCAGTCTGTCCGAGCACGTCTCCGCACAGTGGTGTCAGTCGGTCCGAACACGTCTCCGCACAGTGGTGTCAGTCTGTCCGAGCACGACTCCGGACAGTGGTGACAGTCTGTCCGAGCACGACTCCGCACAGTGGTGTCAGTCTATCCGAGCACGTCTCCGTACATTGATGTCAGTCGGTCCGAACACGTCTCCGTACAGTGGTGTCAGTCTGTCCGAACACGTCTCCGTACAGTGGTGTCAGTCGGTCCGGACACTTCTCCGCACAGTGGTGTCAGTCTGTCCGAGCACGTCTCCGTACAGTGGTGTCAGTCTGTCCGAGCACGTCTCCGCACAGTGGTGTCAGTCTGTCCGTGCACGTCTCCCTACAGTGGTGTCAGTCTGTCCGTGCACGTCTCCGTACAGTGGTGTCAGTCGGTCCGAACACGTCTCCGCACAGTGGTGTCAGTCTGTCCGAGCTCGTCTCCGTACAGTGGTGTCAGTCGGTCCGAACACGTCTCCGCACAGTTGTGTCAGTCTGTCCGAGTACGACTCCGCACAGTGGTGTCAGTCTGTCCGAGCACGACTCCGCACAGTGGTGTCAGTCTATCCGAGCACGTCTCCGCACAGTGGTGTTAGTCTGTCCGAGCACGACTCTGCACAGTGGTGTCAGTCTATACGAGCACGTCTCCGTACAGTGGTGTCAGTCTGTCCGAACACGTCTCCGCACAGTGGTGTCAGTCGGTCCGAACACGTCTCCGCACAGTGGTGTCAGTCTGTCCGAGCACGTCTGCGCACAGTGGTGTCAGTCTGTCCGAGCCCGCCGTAAATCGTTCGCGTGACCAGTCATGATATGTTGTAATAAGCGTAATGTAGTTTATTTGTGTTAACTCGGCTAGGGGCGTGGTCATATCAGGTCCGTCCTCAGTGTTTTGAAAATGGGGGTTCGGGCATGCACAGTCAGCCGGAGATTTATGGATTGATTCCTGAAAACGTTACAGCTAAATAATCCTTTAAACCCCCTCCCATCCCCCCACGTCCCACCCCACCCCCCCTGACGTCGGGTATGAATATAGAAAAATGTTCTAGGGCATCAGCCAATCAGCGAGGTGCTGATGTTGTTAAACTGCGTACATAGAAAACAGATAAGATTATGCAATGAAACAGCATCATTTAAAACAAATTGTGCTTGTGTGCCGCACTCCTTACTGCACATTGTAATACAGGACGGGCGTGCTATATTGCACATTGTAATACAGGACGGGCTTGCTATATTACACATTGTAATTCAGGACGGGTGAGTTATATTACACATTGTAATACAGGACGGGCGTGCTATATCACACATTGTAATACAGGACGGTCGTGCTATATTACACATTGTAATACATGACGGGCGTGCTATATTACACAATTGTAATACAGGACGGGCGTGCTATATTACACATTGTAATACAGGGCGGGCGTGCTATATTACACACCATAGTAAATGACCACAAGTGGAGATTAATTGTGACACAAATATGTTAATATAATTTTGTATTATATAGCGTGTTTTATTGTATAGCATTTTGTATTATATAGCGTTTTGTATTATATAATACTCCCCTCACTACTTTTCTTCTAAGCTATGTACTGGCTAACCTGTTGTTTATGTAGTAATATTGACTTCGGTTGACTGTACTCGCCTATGAACGAACTGGACCCGGATTTTGCGACCCTTCACACATGTTAGTAGCAGTAATTAACAGTAATAAGAATGGATGTGAGCCAGGATCTAATTGTCACCTAGATCTCCCGACCACGCCCACCACAGATCTAATTGTCACCTAGATCTCCTGACCACACCCTCCACAGATCTAATTGTCACCTAGATCATCCGAACCCACCCACCACAGAACAAACGTTGACGGGTACGTTATGACCTATTTAGCAATACGAATACGTTGTTCAGCCATGCGTGATAAATTCATACAAAGAGTAATTCTTTTACCATTGGGTGTGTTTTTTATTTGCATGTGCGCAGTACACCGTGGGCTAGGGTCAAGCCACGTAGCATTGAGTTTATATCGGTAGTATGATCACCTCTAGGAATGACATGCCTACCCGGCAATCAAACATGAGAGCAATCGATAAAAACACACGTTTGGTTTGTACAGCGACGTACGCCGATGTTCGGTTGAATTCGCAATTATTTTATTTTCCGGAGCAAGCAATTGTCACTGTGCAGCACAGTTCATAATATATGGCCACATGTTAGCAAATAGTTGTAACAATCATCATGTTAACAAATTATTGTAGCAGATGTAATTAATAGTAGGAGAGACTATGGAGCACTGGGCCACACTTTATCCTTTTCGCCATAAGATCTTGCTGTTTGATCTGAGATGAAAAGGTTTGGTTACAAATGAAAGCCAGTGATCTTGCTTATATAAAGTCCACATGTAGACACAGATCAATCAAAACAAAATAATCGCACACAAACATACATAGTTTCATGGGACGACTGGGCCACACCACAGGGAGGTCCGGGCCACAACACGGGCCACCACATGGGGAGGACTGGGCCACCCCATGGGGAGGACTGGGCCACGACACGGGGAGGACTGAGCCACAACACGGGGAGGACTGGGCCACTACACGGGAAGGATTAGGCCACAACACGGGGAGTACTGCGCCACAATACGGGGAGGACTAAGCCACGACATGGGGAGGACTGGGCCACGACATGGGGAGGACCGGGCCACAACACAGGGAGGACCGGGCCACAACACGGGGAGGACAGGGCCGTAACACGGGGTGGACAGGGCCACAACACAGGGAGGACTGGGCCACAACACGGGGAAGACTGGGCCACAACACGGGGAGGACTGGGCCTCGACGTGGGGAGGACTGGGTCACCACACGGGGAGGACTGGACCACCACACGGGGAGGACTGGGCCACCATATGGGGAGGACCGGGCCATGAAACGGGGAGGACAGAGCCATAATACGGGGAGGACAGGGCCACAACACAGAGAGGACTGGGCCACCACGTGGGGAGGACTGGGCCACAACACGGGGAGAACTGGGCCACCACATGGGGAGGACTGAGCCACAACACGAGGAGGACTGGGCCACCACATGGAGATGACTGGGCCACGACACGGGGAGGACTGGGCCACCACATGGGGAGGACTGGGCCACGACACGGGGAGGGCTGAGCCACCACACGGAGAGGAGAGGGCCACAACACGGGGAGGACTGGACCACAACACGGGGAGGACTGGGCCACAACACGGGGAGGATTGGGCCACAACACGGGGAGGACTGCGCCACAATACGGGGAGGACTTAGCCACGACATGGGGAGGACTGGGCCACCACATGGGGCGGACTGGGCCACCACATGGGGAGGACTGGGCCACTACATGGGGGTACTGGGTCACGACGGGGAGGACTGGGCCAACACAGGGAGAGGACTGGGCAACCACATGGACTTGTGGCTGTGGCTGTGGTTGTGGCTGTGGCTGTGACTGTGGTCGTGTCTGTGACTATGACTGTGACTGTGGTTGTGGCTGTTGGTATGGCTGTGACTGTGACTGTGGATGTGACTGTGACTGTGACTGTGGTTGTGGCTGTGGTTGTGACTGTGACTGTGGCTGTGACTGTTGTTGTGATTGTGGTTGTGGTTGTGGTTGTGGCTGTGACTGTGACTGTGGTTGTTGCTGTGACTGTGACGGTGTCTGTGGCTGTGGCTGTGATTTTGACTGTGACTGTGACTGTGGCTGTGATTGTGGCTGTGGCTGTGGCTGTGACTGTGGCTGTGACTGTGACTGTGACTGTGGCTGTGGTTGTGACTGTGGCTGTGAATGTGAATGTGACTGTGGCTGTGGCTGTGGCTGTGGCTGTGGCTGTGGCTGTGGCTGTGACTGTGGCTGTGACTGTGACTGTGACCGTGGCTGTAACTGGCTGTGACCGTGGCTGTAACTGGCTGTGACTGTGGCTGTAACTGTGGCTGTGACTGTGACTGTGGTTGTGGCTGTGGCTGTGGCTGTGACTGTGACTGTGGCTGTGACTGGCTGTGACTGTGAATGTGGCTGTGGCTGTGGCTGTGACTGTGACTGTAGCTGTGACTGTTGCTGTGACTGTGGCTGTGGCTGTGGCTGTGACTGTGGCTGTGACTGTGACTGTGGCTGTGGCTGTGGCTGTGACTGTGACTGTGACTGTAGCTGTGACTGTTGCTGTGACTGTGACTGTCCCTGTGGCTGTGACTGTGGCTGTGACTGTGACTGTGACATGACCGTGACTGTGGATATGGTTCGAACATAAAAAATTCGACATTCCCCACTTGGGTGGTGACTTTACGAAGGATCCTGCGTGAACGTTTCATTTATGTTACGTAACTTGGAACAATGGTAGTTTGTAGTTACGTACAATTGTTTGTTTGGAACGTTTCGCGTGTTTTTTTTACGATTGTTACGAGTTACTAGATCTACGTCACACACACGATCACGATCTGCGTCCACGTAAGTCCCTTCAAACGGTACGATGGCTTCGTGAAACCAGCAGTAGTTCGTGGGTTTTGGGCATGAAGTAGTATTTATCAATGTCATTGGCATTGCCCTACAAAAGCTTGACCTGAGTAGTGCCAGGAGTCATCAGTTCTTGCAGTGACTGCTTTTCTCCCGAGCGGCGCCGAACAACTCGACTAGTTCTGAATAAAATGATGTTCATTGCTGATTAAGTCCCCAAGAAAGAATACACACTCTGACATGCAACGCATTGTTGGCAATATCTTCAAAGGGGTGTCGTACATCACGATGATAAAAGTCACTTACGACAGAAATAAAGCATATGCGCCAACTCTTGCGGTTTCCCCGTAAGTCTAACTGATTTTCTTAAAGTCTAACTGATTTTCTTAAAGTCTAACTGATTTTCTTAAAGTCTCGCGGACATAGGATATATTCCTTACGGTTTTGCACGTTTTGAACAAACCTTAAAAAAAGCTTAATTTGATTAGTTGACCAGCGGTTAAAGAACGAAGACGAGTGCTCTTTACCCCAAAATACATCAAGAAATTAATTTTTCCAACCAAATTGGGACATCGGATAGCTACAAGGCAACATGTTAGCGGTTAGTTCCACTGGTTGCGATTGGCCTATAAGTCTATACTAATTAAGTGTTTCGACCCATACATATGTTAAATAAGCAACAAGTAAAAGACGGCGGCCCGCTCCACAGGTATGCTCCACAGGTATGCTCCACAGGTATGCTCCACAGGTATGCTCCACAGGTATGCTCCACAGGTATGTGGCCAAATGTTGCCAAGGATTTCAATCAGACAACCTGTAGTAAATACCTCAATAACAAGACAAAGCGCTGGGAGACATTATGTTCCACCAGTCTACGAAAGATAATATGATGTAAGGCTTCTTCACCATGTAATTAATCCGAAAAAATAAGACAATGGTATGGTCAAATTATGGGAATTTGGGGTTCCTTCATAATAAGAAAATATGACTAAATGACGATATCCTAAAGCACTGTCAGACGTGGACGATAAAAACAGTACAGTGTCTTGTGTTGGTGCATTATGGGACAGAATCCCGAAATGTACCTAACTGGTCTGACATATGCCCGTCTCACTTGTAGAATAACATTATTGCAGGGACATTAATATGTTCGAGGGCTCCTTATTAATATGTTCGATGGCTCCTTATCTCGTAAAAACGTTCGACATTTGATTACACAAACAGCATTAAGGCGGGTGGACAGCCTCATATGTTTACAGTCGTGGCTGGGGCCCTGGTAGGAAGTCCTAGCCAAAAGCCGGCAACCTACCGTCGAACGGACTACAACAACAACAGTCGACACAGAGACAGCCGGTTCACTGCACAGATGGAAGAACACGAGTGCGAATTGTTTAGTATTGTGATTGCTCAACTACGACCCACCTTACACTGCGCAATGAATGACGAACTGAACCCATCCCTAATGCAAAGAGGACAAATGCGTAAACAACAAAGCGTACCAGGTTAAGCGAAATGACAGCCGGGTGCAATCAAACTGCGTGTCGCTCTCTGTGTACATAGCTGACAAAGCCCATTATATGGCGGGCTCCAATGCTCCAATGCTCCAATGCTAAGCAGATACTTCTTTATGTACTTCTTTATGTACGGGGTACACACATATGATGGCGAGACTGAAATGTGTGACTAGCCTATGTCAAAGGCAAACGTAGCTATGTGAGAACCGATAAAGACCAACGAGGATAATGCCAGGTTCAGTTCAATGAAATTAAACGCATTACATTAAGATGGAAACACCTGGAAACGCAAGTCCAACACCGCGTCTGGTGGAAAAGAATCATTATTGGCATACACTCCGCCATGGAATGAACAGGCTTAGGTCAAGTTCAGTCATCATAATATCATGCTGATGTTGATGTGGATATCATGTTAATGCGGACAAAGTTAAAGTAGACACTTTCTTGCCTAATGATTCCGAAATAATTTTAAATGTAACAACGGAAGCTGCACAAGTTAACTGTCTCCAAGCTTAGTCGAGTAACCGCTTTGCACAAAAACTCTAACATAGAGATAATAATATAGTATATTGAAGTGAACTTCGCAATTATTTTGTTTTCAAAATTTCTACAAATTGGGAACCAACATTTTATTTCATTGACTCCATCGTCCATGACTGTGGCATTCCGCTGCTGCTGACATGAGAAGAGTTGGACGCAATTACAGGAGAATGTTCAATGAATGAAAATAATGTTATTTTTTTCACATATTTTCTATTTGAAATTCGCCGAAAACTGTAATGTATCCTTGGTCGGGTGTCTAACTAGCTCTATGTTGCAGGAAATGGTGATACGTGTTATTCTGGCATTAAACAGTTCGTCGGGCACACGTGCACACCCACACATCAATCACATCTGGCCAAAACCCAAGCAGTCCGTTTACGAGCCGCGACTACACGTCGTTGTCAGCCGGTATTGTCAGTCGTTCCGCTTGCTGAATGCCGGGTTCGTGGTGCGAAATATCACTTCAAGTCGACCTCATGCACAGCGCCGCTGCTTTGTAAGGCCGGTGGGGGAGCCTTCATTGCGAAATGCCCGCGGTTAGCAATGCATGGTCTGTGTAACGTTGCTGTGAGACATAATATGTAGGAAATTCGATGTAGATATTCAGACTATTCCCGCTTCACTGAACACATTACGTGGGTTTACTTGTGTACAGTGCATTGTTAGGGACACCTTCTCTAGTCCATTGTTAGGGACACCTTCTCTAGTCCAATGCTAGGGACACCTTCTCTAGTCCATTGTTAGGGACACCTTCTCTAGTCCATTGTTAGGGACACCTTCTCTAGTCCATTGTTAGGGACACCTTCTCTAGTCCATTGTTAGGGACACCTTCTCTAGTCCATTGTTAGGGACACCTTCTCTAGTCCATTGTTAGGGACACCTTCTCTAGTCCATTGTTAGGGACACCTTCTCTAGTCCATTGTTAGGGACACCTTCTCTAGTCCATTGTTAGGGACACCTTCTCTAGTCCATTGTTAGGGACACCTTCTCTAGTCCATTGTTAGGGACACCTTCTCTAGTCCATTGTTAGGGACACCTTCTCTAGTCCATTGTTAGGGACACCTTCTCTAGTCCATTGTTAGGGACACCTTCTCTAGTCCATTGTTAGGGACACCTTCTCTAGTCCATTGTTAGGGACACCTTCTCTAGTCCATTGTTAGGGACACCTTCTCTAGTCCATTGTTAGGGACACCTTCTCTAGTCCATTGTTAGGGACACCTTCTCTAGTCCATTGTTAGGGACACCTTCTCTAGTCCATTGTTAGGGACACCTTCTCTAGTCCATTGTTAGGGACACCTTCTCTAGTCCATTGTTAGGGACACCTTCTCTAGTCCATTGTTAGGGACACCTTCTCTAGTCCATTGTTAGGGACACCTTCTCTAGTCCATTGTTAGGGACACCTTCTCTAGTCCATTGTTAGGGACACCTTCTCTAGTCCATTGTTAGGGACACCTTCTCTAGTCCATTGTTAGGGACACCTTCTCTAGTCCATTGTTAGGGACACCTTCTCTAGTCCATTGTTAGGGACACCTTCTCTAGTCCATTGTTAGGGACACCTTCTCTAGTCCATTGTTAGGGACATCTTCTCTAGTCCATTGCTAGGGACACCTTCTCTAGTCCATTGTTAGGGACACCTTCTCTAGTCCATTGTTAGGGACACCTTCTCTAGTCCATTGCTAGGGACACCTTCTCTAGTCCATTGCTAGGGACACCTCTAGTCCATTGCTACGGACACCTTCTCTAGTCCATTGTTAGGGACACCTTATCTAGTCCATTGTTAGGGACACCTTCTCTAGTCCATTGTTAGGGACACCTTCTCTGGTCCATTGTTAGGGACACCTTCTCTAGTCCATTTTAGGGACACCTTCTCTAGTCCATTGTTAGGGACACCTTCTCTAGTCCATTGCTAGGGACACCTTCTCTAGTCCATTGTTAGGGACACCTTCTCTAGTCCATTGCTCGTCTCGTTTCATATTACACATTACTTAAGCTACTCACACACTACACATTACTTGAGCTACTCACATACTACACATTACTTAAGCTACTCACACACTACACATTTCTTAAGCTACTCACACACTACACATTACTTGAGCTACTCACATACTACACATTATTTAAGCTATTCACACACTACACGTTACTTAAACTGCTCATACACTACACATTACTTAAGCTGCTCACACACTACAAATTACTTAAGCTGCTCACACACTACACATTACTTAAGCTGCTCCAACACTACACATTATTTAAGCTGCTCCAACACTACACATTACTTAAGCTACTCACACACTACACATTACTTAAGCTGCTCATACACTACACATTACTTAAGCTACTCACACACTAAACATTGATTAAGCTACTCACACACTACACATTACTTAAGCTACTCACACACTACACTTTACATAAGATACTCACTCACTACACATTACTTAAGCTACTCACACACTACACATTAAGCTACTCACACACTACACATTAAGGTACTCACACGCTACACATTACTTAAGCTACTCACACACTACACATAATCCTTTTCCTACCACCAAACATTGTTAATACAGCAAATATAAACAACTTTAAACAAGAAGCGTTTAAAAATCTGCGCAACCAGAAAGATCAACTTGATTGCTACTAGCTGCGGTAAGCCTACGCACCAACTCCTTCTCGTTTGGCTCTAAAGGAGCATTGAAAATATTTTTTCAGATTCAGACATTATTTGAGCTAGTCACATACTACACATTTTGACACGACCGAACCCTATTCGCGTTAGCACCGATTCCAGTAATACAGCTGTGTGCGCTATGCACATCTCTCACAATAACAACAACAACAATAACAACACAGACACTTGTGTCCTTTGTTCTTATTTCCATGAAACCTGTATTGTCAAATTCGTCACTATCATTACTAGTACATCTAAGATGACGACACTGTCTTTGAATTGGGAATGAAAAAGCGATACTACTGTCTGCTACTCGGCAGACCGTCTATAAACTTAAGGTCATAAAGTATGAGAAGGGCTTAAACTAACCGAGGCACACAACTTGCTAAACTATATAATGGCGACGAACTAAATATATTTAGATAATATAGAAAGAAGTTGATCTTGTTGTTGTGAGTCTTTGGAAAGTATGTTCGTGTCCGTGTTCGCTTCAAACGGGGGGGTTCAAAAGTTGACCTGTTCGTCTCGGCCCTCTTTTGCTAAACACGAAGATAGCAGGTATTAATTTAAGTTTATGAGAACCGGGTACCATAAAAAAGTTACAAATCATGACAAACCGGTTAAAGTTGACCTATTGTAGGGGCACGCTGGTGCGTCACCATATCTCTGATTGGTTATCTTTGAAGATTTAACTTTTGGATAATCATCACGGTCGTAAGACAGTCACCTCAAGTACCACAAACTGCCTTACGACTGCCGTGTGATGTGGATGAATGGATTGCTGATTTACGAGGCAGCGGCGTCATCCCCGTCTAGTTGCCGGCGATCGTAACCGATACATAAATGGCGTCACGACATCACACTTCACTGTCTGACCTTGTGACACGATCGCGGCTCATTTCAGTCACGAAACAACTCGCATTAGTCATGTTGTGGTTAGAGTGTCGCCGTCTTGGCAATGGTCACATGAGTCAGTTGTCAAGGCTCGGATACATTAATTGTCGCTTTTTTGCAGCAGTTTAACTGAATTCTGATACCTTTAATGGGTGTTGCAGAGAGATTGACACCTGCAGAAGGAACGTTTGTGAGTCGTGATTGGCAGGACATGTTCTTTGCCAAATATGATGTCGTCCTTCAGTCTTGTGTTATCAATGTACCTTCGTGATGTAGTGTTTGATTAATTCTATGGTAGTAAAAACATTATGTGAAAAAACAGTTATTTATAACTATTAGCATATTTTAAGTTGTAAGAAAATATGCTTATAATCACTGTTGTAAAAGCTCATAAGTAAATCTGAAAATGTGTTCACTGCCGTGAAATATGATTTATAAAGTAATTCTTACGCAGTGTGAAGACGTACGTTTCCTTTGTGACTCGCTTAAACGTGTTCCCACAATACTTTTGTTTCATTTCAACAATGGTTTGATACGTTGTCAAATACCAAATACGTTACGAAGTTCATCTCTGACGAATACAGCTAAATATTCAAAAAGGAAGTTAAACATTACACTATGACACGACGGTCCAAAGGTCACGTGTCGGGAGAACGAAACATTACACTATGACCGCCGACACACGACGGTCCAAAGGTCACGTGTCGGGAGAACGAAACATTACACTATGACCGCCGACACACGACGGTCCAAAGATCACGTGTCGGGAGAACGAAACATTACACTATGACCGCCGACACACGACGGTCCAAAGGTCACGTGTAGGGAGAACGAAATAAAACAATTGAAAAGAAATTAAATATCCCGACAGGCAACATCATGTTGTTGCAAAAGTCACGTGTCCGGCGATAACAAATAAAACATTTGACAACAAATCAGATATAGAGAGCGAGAGTTTCAAGTGGCAAACTAAGAAAGTTCCTAGGTAAATGTTTATTAAGGCATAGAAGTTAAAATATACAAATCTATGAGGTCACCGAATCTTCTAAGTTAAATATATCCGTAAAATTTAAAGTTTATTGAAGCTTGTACATTAAATAGCTTATTCTGGTAAACTCAGAGTTGGTCTTTAGAAATTTACTGTATCGTCTAGTGACTACTGCAACAGTGGAAACACGACACTGTATGATCTAGTGACTACTGCAACAGTGGAAACACGACACTGTATCGTCTAGTGACTACTGCAACAGTGGAAACACGACACTGTATGATCTAGTGACTACTGCAACAGTGGAAACACGACACTGTATGATCTAGTGACTACTGCAACAGTGGAAACACGACACTGTATGATCTAGTGACTACTGCAACAGTGGAAACACGACACTGTATGATCTAGTGACTACTGCAACAGTGGAAACACGACACTGTATGATCTAGTGACTACTGCAACAGTGGAAACACGACACTGTATGATCTAGTGACTACTGCAACAGTGGAAACACGACACTGTATGATCTAGTGACTACTGCAACAGTGGAAACACGACACTGTATGATCTAGTGACTACTGCAACAGTGGAAACACGACACTGTATGGTCTAGTGACTACTGCAACAGTGGAAACACGACACTGTATGATCTAGTGACTACTGCAACAGTGGAAACACGACACTGTATGATCTAGTGACTACTGCAACAGTGGAAACACGACACTGTATGATCTAGTGACTACTGCAACAGTGGAAACACGACACTGTATGATCTAGTGACTACTGCAACAGTGGAAACACGACACTGTATGATCTAGTGACTACTGCAACAGTGGAAACACGACACTGTATGATCTAGTGACTACTGCAACAGTGGAAACACGACACTGTATGATCTAGTGACTACTGCAACAGTGGAAACACGACACTGTATGATCTAGTGACTACTGCAACAGTGGAAACACGACACTGTATGATCTAGTGACTACTGCAACAGTGGAAACACGACACTGTATGATCTAGTGACTACTGCAACAGTGGAAACACGACACTGTATGATCTAGTGACTACTGCAACAGTGGAAACACGACACTGTATGATCTAGTGACTACTGCAACAGTGGAAACACGACACTGTATGATCTAGTGACTACTGCAACAGTGGAAACACGACACTGTATGATCTAGTGACTACTGCAACAGTGGAAACACGACACTGTATGATCTAGTGACTACTGCAACAGTGGAAACACGACACTGTATGATCTAGTGACTACTGCAACAGTGGAAACACGACACTGTATGATCTAGTGACTACTGCAACAGTGGAAACACGACACTGTATGATCTAGTGACTACTGCAACAGTGGAAACACGACACTGTATGATCTAGTGACTACTGCAACAGTGGAACCACGACACTGTATGGTCTAGTGACTACTGCAACAGTGGAACCACGACACTGTATCGTCTAGTGACTACTGCAACAGTGGAGACACGACACTGTATCGTCTATTGACTACTGCAACAGTGGAGACACGACACTGTATCGTCTAGTGACTACTGCAACAGTGGAGACACGACACTGTATCGTCTAGTGACTACTGCAACAGTGGAGACACGACACTGTATCGTCTAGTGACTACTGCAACAGTGGAGACACGACACTGTATCGTCTAGTGACTACTGCAACAGTGGAGACACGACACTGTATCGTCTATTGACTACTGCAACAGTGGAGACACGACACTGTATCGTCTAGTGACTACTGCAACAGTGGAGACACGACACTGTATCGTCTAGTGACTACTGCAACAGTGGAGACACGACACTGTATCGTCTAGTGACTACTGCAACAGTGGAGACACGACACTGTATCGTCTAGTGACTACTGCAACAGTGGAGACACGACACTGTATCGTCTAGTGACTACTGCAACAGTGGAGACACGACACTGTATCGTCTAGTGACTACTGCAACAGTGGAGACACGACACTGTATCGTCTAGTGACTACTGCAACAGTGGAGACACGACACTGTATCGTCTATTGACTACTGCAACAGTGGAGACACGACACTGTATCGTCTAGTGACTACTGCAACAGTGGAGACACGACACTGTATCGTCTATTGACTACTGCAACAGTGGAGACACGACACTGTATCGTCTAGTGACTACTGCAACAGTGGAGACACGACACTGTATCGTCTATTGACTACTGCAACAGTGGAGACACGACACTGTATCGTCTAGTGACTACTGCAACAGTGGAGACACGACACTGTATCGTCTATTGACTACTGCAACAGTGGAGACACGACACTGTATCGTCTAGTGACTACTGCAACAGTGGAGACACGACACTGTATCGTCTAGTGACTACTGCAACAGTGGAGACACGACACTGTATCGTCTAGTGACTACTGCAACAGTGGAGACACGACACTGTATCGTCTATTGACTACTGCAACAGTGGAGACACGACACTGTATCGTCTAGTGACTACTGCAACAGTGGAGACACGACACTGTATCGTCTATTGACTACTGCAACAGTGGAGACACGACACTGTATCGTCTAGTGACTACTGCAACAGTGGAGACACGACACTGTATCGTCTAGTGACTACTGCAACAGTGGAGACACGACACTGTATCGTCTAGTGACTACTGCAACAGTGGAGACACGACACTGTATCGTCTATTGACTACTGCAACAGTGGAGACACGACACTGTATCGTCTAGTGACTACTGCAACAGTGGAGACACGACACTGTATCGTCTATTGACTACTGCAACAGTGGAGACACGACACTGTATCGTCTATTGACTACTGCAACAGTGGAACCACGACACTGTATCGTCTAATGACTACTGCAACAGTGAAGACACGACACTGTATGGTCTAGTGACTACTGCAGCAGTGGAAACACGACACTGTATCGTCTAGTGACTACTGGAACAGAGGAAACACGACACTGTATCGTCTAGTGACTACTGGAACAGTGGAAATACGACACTGTATGGTCTAGTGACTACTGGAACAGTGGAAACACGATACTGTATCGTCTAGTGACAACTGGAACAGTGGCAACACGACACTGTATCGTCTAGTGACTACTGCAACAGTGGAACCACGACACTGTATCGTCTAGTGACTATTGCAACAGTGGAAACACGACACTGTATCGTCTAGTGACTACTGCAACAGTGGAAACACGACACTGTATCGTCTAGTGACTACTGCAACAGTGGAACCACGACACTGTATCGTCTAGTGACTACTGCTACAGTGGAAACACGACACTGTATCGTCTAGTGACTACTGGAACAGTGGAGACATGACACTGTATTGTCTAGTGACTACTGCAACAGTGGAAACACGACACTGTATGATCTAGTGACTACTGTAACAGTGGAAACACGACACTGTATCGGAAACACGACACTGTATCGTCTAGTGACTACTGCAATGATTGACTGCGCAAGATGTTGCCAAGCGCTTGGTATTCCTTGTCTTTGACATAGCGTAAGTTGTCGTGTCGATAGTGGAGATATCATCGAGGATCATAGAAATTAGTAGTACTTATTCATAAACAACATTTTCGGCAACCATTTATTAATTCTTCGATCCGTGTCTTAATTTTGATACATAAAAACTGACAATTACCTTATTGACTTACCGGTCATCATAATAATAAGGGATTGTGCATCAGAATTATCAAATATCGGCTCGATCGCGATCGATCGTATCGGCGAGTGTTATGTAAGCTGGTGCTACTTAACACCATTATTGGCAGCAACAATAGAGGAAAACTTAATGATCCCTGTGGGAACTTAATGATCCCTGCGCCACTCTCGGGACATGGCGGATCGTTTTTTGCATTATCTGCAAATTTCCTTCAGAATAACTTTGTAATTTATTTGCTACTTTTAACAAGGAGCTAAACCTTCATACACGAGTGACATCACAATGCATAACTTGTTGTCGTTTGTGCTGTCATCTGGCGACTCACGCAAACTACCAAACTGGCGCAGTGTGTCCAGGAAGTGCTGGGTTCGCACCCAGGCCAGTGATTTGGCGTGACCTGGGGACCAGGAGGTGCTGGGTTCGCACCCAGGCCAGTGGTTTGGCGTGACCTGGGGACCAGGAGATGCTTGGTTCGCACCCAGGCCAGTGGTTTGGAGTGACCTGGGGACCAGGAGGTGCTGGGTTTGCACCCAAGCCAGTGGTTTGGCGTGACCTGTGGTCCAGGAGGTGCTGGGTTCGCACCCAGGCCAGTGGTTTAGCGTGACCTGGGGACCAGGAGGAGCTGGGTTCGCACCCAGGCCAGTGGTTTGGGGTGACCCGGGGACTAGGAGGTGCTGGGTTCGCACCCAGGCCAGTGGTTTGGGGTGACCTCGTGGCCAGGAGGTGCTGGGTTTGCACCCAGGCCAGTGGTTTGGGGTGACCTCGTGGCCAGGAGGTGCTGGGTTCGCACCCAGGCCATTGGTTTGTGGTGACCTGGGGACCAGGAGGTGCTGGGTTCGCACCCAGGCCAGTGGTTTGGGGTGACCTCGTGGCCAGGAGGTGCTGGGTTCGAAAACCAGGACGGCGGCCAACCCAGTCGTGTCGTCAAAATTGGACACAGCTTGCCGACTCACCTGTCTATTGGGAAGGAAGGTGGAAGTATATTTCGGATGAGACACGAAAAGCGGTTCCTTCTACACGGAGTCTCCCAGTGGACAGGGACGTGGGGAGCCATTTGCCATAACCCCATGTGGCTATTTTTCGTATGTAAACTTTTGCGCATTTCATAGTAGACTGGTAACATGTGACTGTGTTTGCCCCCTTCCCTTGTCCCTGCCCTTTGCCCTATCGCCCTTGTCCCTCCCCCTTGCCCCCTCCTCTTGTCCCTCCCCCTTGCCCCCTCCTCTTGCCTCCATCTTCACCACTCCCCCTTGCCACTCCCATTGCCCCCTACCACCTTGCCCATACCCCCTTGTGAGATTCCAAATATGCCAGTAGAAAGAAAATATCCCGCATTATCTCTAAAGGGTAGTCGCATCAATTCGTAAAGTATCAGTCGCTCCTGTGGCGCCGCCTAACGAATGAAATCGACGTACATTGCCGCTATTGTGGATAACAGGCAGCGCGATGGATAGTGTATTGGTAGCCATGCTATGTTAAATGGTGCTAAGGTGCCCATTTTATTGTTTTATATGTCATTGCGTTAAGCATATATAATAGAAATTGTCATGAGCGAACCAATATGGCGGTTTTGCCCACCCGTTGAATTCATACAGCTAGGGCCAATCGCCTGATGCATCCTTTCCACGTATTGATGTCAGTGTTGCTTATGGTGTAATCGTAATTATGCTTTAATGTGAAACAATGACGGTCATTTGACGAACAGAGTGGCCTACACCGTATAGTTTGACTGTCATCGTCACTGGAATGGTCGTATATCGTCGCATTGTCTCCGGGTCGAAATAATGATAATACAGTGTGTTTTGCATAAGAGATTTAAGTTACATTTAATTATAATAACTTGTAAAACAAGTTTTTTTTGTAAAATTTACAATTTTATACAAGTCTATAAATAAGAAATCTGCTTTTCGTTTTCACTACTCAGAACCTGACCTTTAAAAGAATAAAGCTAGCTACGTACCTACTCGGTCACGGACACGACACCTTATTTTTGTGTTTTTTTAAATTATGTACAACTAAATCACATTTAGAGCATTGCATAGTCCGTTTGATTTTGTGTCGTCTTTGTCCACGTTGACAATAGCCTGGAATACCTGCAATACTTAGCACTGTTTAGCCAGCCTTAAATCCCCACACACATCCGGGGCGAAAGAATATGGCGGCATAGTAAGGAGCCTGGGTAACCGATGCTTGAGCCGGAAGATTGTTTTTATGTAAAACAACCTCAATGGAGGACCCGTGTTTCGTAAACATGTAATATATAATAAGGGTTGTATACAACATCGACAGCAATTGTTATGTGACATAATTTACATGTAACATAATTTACATGAAATGCTCGTAGAATCTGACATATCGATCTACTGATAGGTGGAAGCCTACTTTGTATAACGGCATTCTAAAGATACATTGCATTCAGAACGAATAGATTATGTCATGTGTTCATCAAGGCGAACTGACGTATTTGTTTCTAAAAAGCTTTGGGTAAAATAATCAATGTGTCTAAAAACACGATCGTGTATTTAGCAATGAGACTTTATTGTGAAATTGGTGAATGCGATGAACCGCTGTTGTAAGCCTCAACATGCCGAACCAGCGGCATTGCCTACTCCAGCGACTGAAGCGGAATGTTAGTGAGTGCGCCAAGCCAGTGGCGTATACGCCAATGAATGACAATGGTTAGCTAATGCACGAATCTGTGCTAATTTTGGTGACACCTTCGGTGGCGTTCCGTATTCGAAACAAGTACAATGCAGAAACGTGTGTTTACATATTAAGAGTGGTCAGGTTTAGTGCGTTAGCTTCTGCTGTCAACGATCCGCATCAGTGGCGAAGCACGATCCGCATCAGTGGAGCAGCACGATCCACAGCATGGGCAGCGTGAGACACAGCAGCGACATCGAGCTCTCCAACCAGAGGGCACAACTTGTTGTGCCATTCACCCCGTGGGGTGGGGAGGTTGAGGTCAGGGCGGCCGGGGTCGTGGGAGACACGAACACTGAAACGAAAACAGACGCCGTGTAACAGGTAATTAAACAAACAAGCAAAAACAAGCAATTAAACTAACGGCAAAACAAACAGATCCAGTCGTAAACTGTCCCCATAGTGTGCTCCTGAAAACGTTTCCTGCGCATGTTTTCGTTTATTACGCCATGGACATCATGTTTTCGTTTATTACGCCATGGACATTATGCAATATCCTTGCACTGTGTGGTATCTGCGAACGTTCTGTTTCTTTCATGATGCTAAAAAATAAATCTTAGAAACGAACAAGATCATTGGTAGAAAAACGTAGGGGTTTCTGGACGTAGAGGTTTCTGGACGTAGGGGTTTCTATACGTAGGGGTTTCTGGACTTAGGGGTTTCTGGACGTAGGGGTTTCTGGACGTAGGGGTTTCCACGAACATCACGGCCCATCCTTTTAACAAGATTTACCAAGATCTGCCATCCAAGCCAAAGGCCCAGATGGCAAGTGGACAAGGAAGCCATTGGCTTATCGAGAGTCCAACAATGTTCATCTACTTATAACCCACAGGAAGGACAATGGTGGTCCAAGGACGCTACATCAAAATGTTTAATCGAAGATACTTTTTTTACAGTGATAAGTTGAATGCGTGCATAGTTCACGTGTTATCTTAACATCGCTCGCAAGTTGGGTTTAAACGAGGCGATATCGTCGCCGGAACGAGGTGATTGTTACGTCACTAGAAAAGGTCAAGGCCGTTTCATAATAGGAGCAGTTCTATTTCTTGAGGCGTCGACGACGTACAGTGCACAGGGAAGGGTCGATCAAGTTGCAATTTAGTTGCATAAGATGACGGGTGAACCCACGCTCGGATTAATTACTAAGACTTGTCTAAGCCATGTGCCAACACCACTGATAAATTACTGTATTTTTCTAGAGTGGGCTTTTGGATAAATAGACAATTGATTGTAAATGGACAATTATTATTTTTGTTAAAGTAATCATGTTTCTGAACGTGCATGGAAAATAAAATGTTCCGTTTATTATGTTTAACATAAGCATAACCCATCAACATTTACTAAGTATCAACCATGCCAGATTGTTTTATATTAGTTAAATTATGATATAACCTTTTGGTAGTAAACTATTAGACTACGTGTTATTTCAGGAAACACTCACGACAGGTCTTCTTCAGCATCAGTTCGATCGTCTCCTCCGATTTGAGCTCGTCGAAATCCCACACGTACGTGACGCGGTCCAAACTGCCGGTGATGCTGACCAGCTCGGTCTGGTCAACCTTCTCCCCGACTCCGGTAGCGAAGATCGCTATCCCGGCTTGCCGTGCGGTGATGGCGTCTGGCACGGTCCGCACTTGGTCCTTGTTTGATGGTCCGTCGGTGACGACAATGCACACGTTGGGCGCGTCGGGACGGTCCCCGTTCTGTGGTTGAAACACCTGGGGACAGATCATTGTTTTAACTTCCGGGTTCATGTTGTACGAATGAAGTGTCGTTGATTTTCAGACGGTCCCCTTTTTGGCAATTCTTTGCTGCCGGGATAATTATTTTTCGAACAGGGATGTGGCTACATTTGAGGACTGCGACAGTTGTGCTGGGCCCAGAATAATATTTCCAGTTGCTGATTGGCAGCATATGAACGTGTCAGTGACGGAATTATCCCTGGTGTCAATGACGGAATGATCCCTGGTGTCAGTGACGGAATGATCCCTAGTGTCAGTGACATAAGGATCCCTGGTGTCAGTGACGGAAGGATCCCTGGTGCCAGTGACGGACCCCTGGGTACGAAGACAGGATCTGAGTGATTTGGGCGACAAGAAAAAGAACAAGAAGAAGACGTTTTATTTTCACTCACCAATGAGACACCACTTACAGATTCGTGTGTGTATAAATACAATACAAATTATACAAGTTAATATAAAATAGTACACGAAACAAAAAGAAAGGAGCCAGTGACTCCTATTAAGACAAATGTGTCGCCGTCATATGTCGCTGTCATATGAGCCACTCGTTTATATCAAATTATCTTTGACAAATGACGGGAAGCATATTCCATGTTGATCTTCTCAAAAAAACTAAATTGCAGGATTTGACGAAGAAGCTACTGAAAGTCGGTGACAAGACAACGAGACAAGACAAAACAATAAAGCTACAGTTGTAAGTAAAACCGAGTCGTAATGTTGTGCACCTAGTGGGGTTGTCTGAGTGACCTCTAGCATTGGTTTCAATGGGAAAACAATAGTGTACTGTGCCCACCTCCTCGGTCATCATTCGTATCGCGCCCGCTGTGTTTGTCCACTGATCCTTCCACGGGATCTCCTCCACGGCCGCCCTCGTCTCCTCCAGGGTAGAGTGGTCGGCCAGTCCGAAGTGCAGCGTTGCCTCGTTTCCGAACGAGATCACTGACACCCGGACGTGGTCCGGATTCACCGTCAATCTCCCGATGAACTCTTTCACGAAGTCGCGCATCTTCCGCCAGCCGTCGTTGCCGATGCTTCCGGAAGAGTCTAGAGCGAAGGTTAGGTCCATTCTGCTGCACGCTGTAAACGGATTCGCGGTTTTAGTTGTAACGCACGAGTAGGTCATAGTTATTTCCGACGAAGACACCCAGAATGCGGTTTTAGGGAACCTATTTAACATGGTGGCGTTATTCCTACACATTACATCCGTCTGTTGTATCGTTGGATGTTAAATGTTAGCTTAAATTACAATGATTTGATGTGCCGTATTGCATATGTAATGCCATATTATTGAAATACAATAGTCAGGTACAAGAACAACGCTGCAGTAACTAGTGAGTCATTATCATCACCATTGTCATTATCATGACCATTGTCATTATCATCACCATTGTCATTATCATCACCATTGTTATTATCAACCAGTATCATTCATATCCATGATACCATCAAACTAGCACCCTTACCTATAACGATAAATGTCATAGCGCTAAAAATACACTACGTGGGATTAGCAAGATGGCGGGTCGCTTACATTTGGTGATGGACTGGATGGACTGTGTGGTCGTTGTGATCGGGGTCGACGTCTTCGGCAGCGCCGTCGTGTGAACACTTGGTCGCCTCGACTTGCCGTCCATGGGCTCTGCAATCACGACACAGATGGTGTTTTACTGTATGTCTCAGAAAACAGAAATTACCCTGTACCTACATAGGGGAGACCGGGGCTAGTTGTTATAATTTTATGTTAACCCATTAGACCCCACAACGGCCGCGACCGACAGCTCTATGCAGTCCTGGAACGGCCGCCGCCGGCCGCATACAGGACCCTCTATTTAAAAAAATCCTGGCGAATAACTACTGAACTAAACGCTACCAAATTTTGTGAATGAATAGTGAATGTATTGTATACGTTGACAGAAATATATTATTCGTGTTAATAAAATATACCGTATCATTGATATTTCATATTGTAGTTAGGTAGATATGTGAAGTTTCCCAGGCGCGGTCGACTGTAACAACTAGCCCCGTAAGCGAAACAACGCGTGGATCGCAAAGCAAGTGTCACTCGTACATGTTACTGTTATTACATTAATTGGATTATACACACTTATACATCTTATACACAGTGTGCATAACAATGTAGGTGTTTACAGCTTCATATATTAAGCTTTTCATTTCAGTTACCAAAGATGACTCATTCCCCGGATTCTTACATAACAATAAATTGTGAATGGAATATAAATTAGTGTACGGAGTATGAAATAGTGAACGGCAATATATATGTAATACGACTTTTACTTGATTTAATTATACACACACGTACGCACTCACGCGCACACGTACGAATACCCCCATTTCAGTGTATCGTGCAATATTTATTAATTGCTCAAATAGGTATGTGCCACACAAAAATTCAACAAGATTGAACAAGATTGTCATCCAAAGCAAAACACTTAGATGGCAAGTGGACGAGGAAGCCATTAGTTTATCGTGAGTCCAACAATATTCCATCTACGTGTAACCGACTCTTCTGAGATATTTGTGTGTCTGCTTGTGGTCTTCCAAGCAACTACTGTCGATGATTACTCGATATGTGCGCCATGTCTTCGTAAAACGACCCTGTAACAACGTGTCCCTGTATGCAACTAGCCCCGGTCTCCCCTACTATTGCCATGTGGTTGGTTGCATGTTGCCTATTTAAATGTGTACACTTTCGTAAGAACATTTTACACAAAGTAGATATATGTTAACATTTTGAGAATGTAACCAAATATTACTGTACAGATACTGTGGTTCGAAAACACAGCTTTCGGCGTAACGACAAATGATATTGTGTCGAAAAGTGGCGCCACTAGTTGTCATATCACCGTTTATTAAGAGACCGTGGATGTCTATTTCCCCCTTCCAACCTCCCTTTCGTCCCTAACAGTTTTGCCCATTTCTGCTTGCACGTTTAAAATAATTTACGTCCTTCCGTACCTGCGACAAACCTAGCCTTGAAGCCTCTCTTGGCTGTGGGCCACGGCACGGTCCAGTTGGTCCTGAAGACAACCATCATCTCATCCGTGTCGCTCTTGAACGTCACAGTTGGCACTTTGTAGCCGCAGAACCTGCCCAGAAGACACGCGATATTGACTGTGATGGACGGGTTGACACCGGAAATAGACGAGTTGATTTGTAGAAAAACATTATTTACGTGTTAATTGCTTAATGTTTGTTTAATATTTGCTTAATGTTTGTTTAATGTTTGTTTAATGTTTAAGGCTGTAGTATAATAATAATAATAGTAGCAGTAGTAGTTATAATAATAATATAGGATGAGAACAAGACAACAATGCTAGCTTATTAATAGCGCGAAACACATTATGACGTTCGTCGAGTAGTCGAAATTTGAAATCGAAACCCTA
>SDWI01001158.1:25624-36229 GCA_009193005.1 Lamellibrachia luymesi
TATATATATATATATATATGATACGACTAAATAGAGGTACTCATATGATACCCTTTGACACACACTGGTATAAAACTCTGGCAATATTCCATTATTGCCAGAGTTTTACGTAACTGGTCAGCGTACGCTGCTGGCGCGTAGCGAATCCCTTCTAGTGACCTAGTCATATATATATATATATATATATATGTTCATGTGAAGACCCATTACCAATTGTGCACCATTTACACTGTACACATAGCGTAGTATGTCACATCAACATCTAATTTAGAAAAAATAAGTTATAATATAAATGGCTATGGTGAGGTATTGGTTTTTCCAATAGTGTAATACCTGTTACTGTGGGGTAAATATAAGGTTCTGCTAGTGTAAGCTAACAACTACCATACAATGTGTGTGTTGAAAGCTTCAACATTATATGAATCCTCTATAAACTTGTATTCATTGTTAGACACAACACATTCTATGTTGATATGAGGTTTAATTAAGATAATTCTATTGTACATATGCATGTGGTCAAGCTAATTCGATGCTTCTGTGTTGACATTTGTGTAAATGAAAACTTGTTGCAACCAGCTACCACTCGAGGAATATAATATTGAGGTCGTGTTTATGGAATATGATGGACACGGGATGTCCTTGTCCAAGTTATGGATAATAAATGGTGTGTACTTTATATTCGAATATATTATCATATCCATCAATGGTGGCAATTTTTTGAAACACTGACGAGCAGTTGGATGGCGATTTATTATCATCTGTGCACATACATTGTTTGGTCGGCTTGGGTTTTCCAATGATGTTAGCACAACACAAGTGTGTTATTGCGTTGATTATATTTACTGATATCATGCTGATTTGTGTTGACAATACGTAGCGCGAAACAAATACTCGTACTTGGTATGATAACACATGTCTTGTTCTTGTGTAGCTTCAGTCTGTGTCTTCTTGCAATCTCTCTAGTCACTTCGAGTCCACCCTCTCTCCAATGCTTCGTGTTGTCAGTCCTTCCCATTTGTCTTCTACTTTTTCTGTTTTGTGTGGTATTTCTCTTTCTAGGCTAATAGGTACTAGACTAGATATACGGTCTTCTTTCCGCACTTAACTATCTGCCTTCTCTTATTGATATATAACAATCCTTCGTTCCGTAATATCCACTTTTTCTGTGACACAAATCCTCGGTGTCCACATTAATCTGAATATTCTGTGCTATAACACATTTACTTAATTACAAATAATGTCAACATCTACGTTGTTGAATTTCGTTCTTATGAGTTGAAATATAATGATAACGCATACATTGCGAGCAGATATTGTGTGATGGATTGATTTATCACAGCACGTTGTGTACTTCGCATTGATGTAACTCACATGGTGGTTAGCATTTGTTTACTTCTACATCACCTCACGGCTTGAGGCTTATGACATGAGTATGACATGTTTACAATATAGAGTTGATTCCCGGACAACAGATAACGCGTAATTTGCCATATATTATAATGATTCCTCTTAAATAGTGCTGTCCATTAAAGTAACAACTTAACTAATTTGTTGTCCGGGTCTGGAATGTTGATCAGCATCCGAACTTGTTATGAAACAACTAAGATAGGATTGTCCACGACAAAATGCTACTCTTTGAGAAAGTCGTTGCTTATGTCAGCGGCCAAAACCGAGCTAGTTAGTGTATCAACTAAGACTGTTTATGTATAAAAATCAATACATGCTATCGCTAATTTATTATGTATTCTTGCGTGGTTGTGTGTGGAATAAAGGTGAAATGAAAATTGCATTGTCTTATCTGAAAATTAGTACGCTTAGTGAATGGGTAAAAGTCGACAATAGTCACCGGTTCCTAAGTAGAACAAGACAAATACGTAGTGTAAGCCCAGTCCCTTAGGGACTCACCGTTTGTCAAAACGTACGATGCAACTCCGACACATGGATAACTACAAGTTCCAACTTCGACAAAACAATGAACACATCGGATTCCCCGTCACTCCAACTTCGACAAAACAATGAACACAGCGGATTCCCCGTTCACTCCAATTTCAACAAAACAATGAACACACCGGATTCCCCGTTCACTCCAACTTCCAGTTAACGAGTTGCTCTGATGATGATGATGAACATTTATGATGATGTAACTGCACAATATTGTTTTACTTGTAGTAGACATAGCACTTGTGGTTTGGTAAACACAATAGTTATATCCAACATGATATATTTACATGCGTACACGCTGCAGGGATGGGTTCGAGAAATTGAGTACTTGTGTACTTAAGTACAGCAAGTACAGTACTTGCACTTGTACTTGCCATTTTGCTGAGTGTAGTACAGGTACTTGGACTTGTACTTGACTGTCAAAGTACTTGGACTTGGCAAGTGCTTTCCCAAGTACTTATATATATATATTGTTTATATTATCCAGTTAATGAATTGCTTTGCATATGATGGACATTTGTGATGCTATAACCGAAGATTGTTTTACTTGTAGTATACATAGCACTTGTGATTAGGTAAATACAATATTTATAACCAACACGATATTTTTCATGCATATGCATTGTCACAAAATAGGGGACATTATAATTAAAGTTGTTGATTATAAAATGTCAACTACGGGAACCAATATATTGAAATAACACATTTAACTAACACATTTCCGGATGGCCGAATGCCTGCAGACAGGATAACTTCGCACTTCGTAGTTCGTACGTGATTGTCATGATAACAATAGATACACCATTTCATGTTGCAAAACATTATCACAGAAATATCCATCAACGCCTTGGCACTGCTACTGCTGTTGCTGCCAGTCAATATCTTGATGGCTTCGTGGAATACAACCTGTGAAATTGCGATGTAATACCGACAGTCATAGAAGCGTATAGCAACGGTTTTCAAAATATTCACGACGATGCGAACAACTGCACGTAATCACTACAATAGGTAATTTGATTGTACGTAGAAAGGATAATAGTGGAGTGAATTTCGAGACCAGATAACTTTAGTGTTACTTCTCCTTCACAGGGCCGTACATGAACACCTGAAAAATTGGCGCCCGAAATGCAAAGCTTCTATGACGAGTAGCGTATATACATACATACGTGCGTGCGTGCGTGCGTGCGTGCGTGCGTGCCTGCCTGCCTGCGCCAGTGCGTATGCATGTATGTATGTATGTATGTATGTATGTATGTATGTATGTATGTATGTATGTATGTATGCATACATACAAACATACATGCATGCATACATACAAACGTACATGCATTCTTACATACATACATACATACATACATACATACATACATACATACATACATACATACATACATACATACATACATACGTACATACATACATATACACATAGTGTAGCTGGATTCTAGTCAGATGGTACCTTTACGAAGTGCATCGCGTTCGAATCGATGGCGGAGTAGCACAAATGAATGACGAGGCTGTAGGTAATAACTAGCGTAACTGATTAGTTGTGTCCGTATCCGACACGACCAATATGACAATCAACACTACAACCCTGTATTGGACAGAGAATATTGAATGCTTGTGTAATAACGATATTTACGTAATAATTTAAAATAATATGTAAAGGTCGAATGTTACTTGTATAAATTAACAACGTGAGCACGGTTTCCTGGAAGTTGTCGATTGGAATAATTACAAAGAGAAAGTAAACGGGTAAAGGTAAATACATATTGCAGTGTCCGGTCAGTAGAAACGTTCAAAGCGCTTTACACCTCACACACTGTCACATCTGTTCTTTCCAACACCAACATTCCACTTAGCGGGAAGCATTCAGCCCTGCTGCAGTTACTGCACGAAGGTCGTGCCTTCAAATGTGTCTTGAGGTTTACTTTTAGTTAACATGGTGTACGTTGGTCCCGTTTACTATGTGCGAACGCATGGGTAGCTCTGCTTGAGTTAGCTACATTTTTAAACAATTCCTCTCTGTCTTCCGATAGATCAGAGATGATGGCATCTAGTCTATTCTATCAATATTTTAACCATACCCACCCATTATATAAAGGCCTGCCTGTTTTCCTATGCCTTGGATTCTGCCTTGCACGATAGTTTTACCGATTCTTTGTTTCCATACGCACAACATTGACTGAAGGTAATACGTAATATGTGTCGTGCATTAATACATCCAAACTTGTGAACAACCACTGATGTATTTCACATGATTTTTTTTTATATCCGCATACGACACTACCATCGCCTTAGCCCATAGGAAAATGTGACGCCAGTTCGTTCAGGCATGACATACAATGTGTTCTCTTACCTACCCGCAGAGCACACCACTTGAATATATAGAAAGAGAATCTAATTTTTTGGGCTGGGCTTAGCTTATTTGAAGCCTCAGTAAGCACGTTGTAAGTTTTTCGACGCACAGAACGCTAGAGAACCAAATAAATTAGACTGTTGACGAACGAGTTGCACGCGGCTATCCAAAACACCGTTAAATCGCATGAGACCGATAGACGCTCGTAGCCCCACAGTGACACGGCGACGCTGGTACATACCAACGGAACGGAAAGAACAAGAACAGCCACGCATATAACCAGAACGTTCTTGCAAGAGTGAATGCCGTGTCAGCGATACGTCAAGACGGTTAACATTGTTATACCCGCCAATGGAGTTCGCCAACGCCGACATCTGAAGATGGGTTTGCACGATGACCGAGGCTATCTTGATAGTTGCATAGACAATTGCGACGAACGGAACGGTGACCATCATAACAGTAATTCCCGTGAATAATGCAGACAGGCTTGAATCGACTGGCACCGGGCATGTTCCACTCCGATTTCGCCTGGCTTCCGATCGTTGCGCTCAGCGCCCCGATGATCCCGTCAAGGCATATTATTATTATGTAGCATCGATTTCTCGAAAGCAGCTGTTCGTAGCGAAAGAGCTGAGTTACGGCGACCATTTTGCAGAGGGTCAACCAGCTCAGACTGTTGACCGGCTCAGATTGTTGATCAGCTCAGACTGTTGATCGAATCAAGGCATATTATAATGTAGCAAATTAACGTCTCGTTGTTTTGCGGCAAGTGAAACAATACTGCTTCTTCAATATATATGGTTTATCTGTGTGTTGGGTGCTGGCTGTCTCATTTATCAATGTGTGGAGTGTGACCATCGACGTCCACCGGTTGGCAGAGGGCCGTGCCCGGATGAGGCCACGAGTTATGACTAGACGGTTATCACTTCCCAGAGATGAACGTGAACACATATTAGGTATTCCATAATTTTTTGAAGAAAAATTACTGCTGTAAAGCATGCAGTTTGATAGCAATAACTTGAACGTGTCAGTGTCAATCAGTGAAAGCATTTTTGTACACTCGGAGAGAGTGCTAATGCAAAAGTCAATCATCGCCACCATTGCCAATGAGGCTTTTGTCATGTTTGCACATAGCAAAAGTTATCAGTGGTTTAATGCGAAATCATCTGTAGAAAAGGTCAACATCTTCTCAAGTGCACGGACGTATGTGACAATTGAGTAGACCCTTCAAAGGGCGCCAGCGTGAGATCAGAGAAAATAAGAGATGTGCACTTGCCGCGAAGCTGCAAAAAGCAGAAGACGACAAAGCTAAACAACTAAGGAAGGAGCAAACAAGTGGTTGACTCTCTTACAGAGAAATCAGATAAGGTCAAGGCTTCAGAAGCACAATTACAGTTCCGTCCAAACGTCCTTCATCGGAAGCCTTCAGATCCTGTATTAAGGTTTCAAGGCAGTTGATCGGCGTCGCATCAATGTGAACTACCAAGAACTGACATACAACCTGAAGATGCTGATATAGTACTCGTTCACGGTAGACTTAACACATCCATTTGGGGTTGTGGAAGAGGCTCCCATTCTTGTGTGTCCAAACCTGGTATATTGGGAAAGGCATATCACAGGCATGACATAGCTGTTACGGACATTGTTCACGGTTTTTGCATATTTGTTAGTGCTGTTGCAAATAACGTTTGTATATTATGTGTTCACGTTAGTTTGGATGTAGAGTTATTTTATCACAATGTGTATCTTTTAGATGGGGTAATGTTTTTGACAAGAAAACAAGTGCTCTTTCGCAACACAGGTCAACGAGACATTACTTTGCTACATTATAATATGCCTTGATTTGATCATCAGGGTGCTGATCGCAAAGATCGGAAGCCAGGCGAAAACATTCCACTCAAACAGTGACGCAGACTCATAGAATAATGTTGTCGATTGTTCAGCCATCTCGCGATGTCGACATATACCTCAGCGCGAAATCCAAGTGGAACATGCCGATGTGCTTCTCTACGTTGCCAGTCGATTCAAGCCTGTCTGCATTATTCAAATGATTTACTATTATGATGGTCACCGATCCCCTCGTCGCAATTGTCTGTGCAACTATCAAGATAATCTCGGTCATCGTGCAAACCCATCTTCAGATGTCGGCGTTGGTGAATTCAATTGGCGGGTATAACAATGTTAACCGTCTTGACGTGTCGCTGACACGGCAGTCCATTCACTCTTGCAAGAACGTTCTGGTTATATGCGTGGCTGTTCTTGTTCTTTCCGTTCCGTTGGTATGTACCAGCGTCGCCGTGTCACTGTGGGGCTACGAGCGTCTATCGGTCTCATGCGGTTTCACGGTGTTTTGGATAGCCACGTGCAACTCGTTCGTCAACAGTCTAATTTATTTGGTTCTCTATCGTTCTGTGCGTCGAAAAAAATACGAAGTGCTTACGGGTATTATCGAGTCGTGGTGCTTGCGATAGATGCTCACTGTAGCGAACTGAGGCTTCAAATAAGCCAAGCCCAGCCCAAAAAATAGGAGTCGCGTTCTATATATTCAAGTGGTGTGCTATGGCGGGTAGGTAAGAAAACACATTGTATGTCATGCCTGAACATACTGGCGTCACATTTTCCTATATCTGGTCAAATAACTGCGGAACCAGGGTCTTTTTAAGTAACGGCTGATATCGAAAGGGTTAAAGTAACGAGAGTGCCATGCGTGGATTTAAAAAATGTAAGAGAGACAAATACATGTGGAATACATAAGTGATTGTTCATAAGTGTGAATTTATTAATGCACGACACGTATTACGTATTACCTTTAGTCAATGTTGTGCGTGTGGAAACCATTTCTCGGTAAAACTATCGTGCAAGGCAGAATCCAAGGCAAAAGAAAACAGGCAGGCCTTCATATAATGGGTGAACATGGTTAAAATATTTAAAGGATAGATGCCAACATCACTGAGCTATCGGAGGACAAGGAGGAATTGATAAAAACTGTAGCTAACTCAAGCCGAGCTACCCATACGTTCGCACATAGTAAACGGGACCAAAGTGCTCTAAGTTAACTACAAGTATAGTTCAAACCACCTATCTACAGACAGTGGTGGATATATTTGAACGAACGACCTTCGTGCAGTAACTGCAGCAGGGCTGAATGCGTCCCGCTAAGTGGAATGTTAGTGTTGGAAAGAACAGATGTGACAGTGTGTGAGGTGTAAAACGCTTTGAACGTTTCTACCGACCGGACACTGCAATATGCATTTACCTTTACCCGTTTACTTTCTCTTTGTAATTATTCCAATCGGCAACTTCCAAGAAAGCGTACTCACGTTGTCAATTGATAAAAGTAACATTCGACCTTTATATATTATGATCAGTTATTACTTAAGTATCGTTATTACACAATCATTCAATATGCTCTGTCCAATACAGGGTTGTAGTGTTGATTGTCATATTGGACGTGTCGGATACGGACAAAACTAATCAGTTACGCTAGTTATTACTAGTTAGTCACGGGTATGAAATGACGCACGCGATAACAACTATTATAAAAAGCGAAACAAACGAGATTCTAATAATTCACGAGTGATTGCACAGGCCCGCTCTTTATCGGATAATATTCTTTGCACAACCAAAATATTAAAATTGTCACCAAACACTACTTAACGTTTCTGCATGTGGTTCTTTTACTTGAATCCTTGGTTTCAGACGTCGCCACCATGTGTTCACTGGAAGGGTGTATTGTTCAAAAAGGCGAGTTCGGTGATTTCGGAAATATTGCTTATGTCATCTAGTACAGACGAAAATCTTATTGTTTTGTTCATTTGTTAATTTGCTAACAACATTAGGCGAGTGAAATTAATTTAACATTGTGCGTTTGCGATGTGCATCCAACTGTCACCTACAGCTTCGTCCGTTTGCTATTCCTCCGAAGTCTCGGTCGATTCACACGCGATGCACTTCGCAAAGGTAACATCATACTATGCTCCAGCTAGAGTATGTGTGTATGTACGTATGCACGTATGTATGTATGTATTTGTGTATGTATGTATACTCCAGGAAAGTTTAATTTTGTTAGCTACAAATAAATACATTTTCACACCATATATTGAGAAAGTACTCAGTTGTACTTGTTATGTACTCGTGAAATCTGAGTACATTGAGTATGATTACGATAGAGCCAAATAAAAAAAAAATATATATATATAAGTACTTGGGAAAGTACTTGCCAAGTCCAAGTACTTTGACAGTCAAGTACAAGTCCAAGTACTTGTACTACACTCAGCAAAATGGCAAGTACAAGTGCAAGTACTGTACTTGCTGTACGTAAGTACACAAATACTCAAGTACTTGAACCCATCCCTGCAGTGTGTAAATATATCATGTTGGATATAACTATTTTGTATACCAAACCACAAGTGCTATGTCTACTACAAGTAAAACAATATTGTGCAGTTATATCATCATAAATGTTCATCATCATCATCAGAGCAACTCGTTAACTGGAAGTTGGAGTGAACGGGGAATCCGCTGTGTTCATTGTTTTGTCGAAGTTGGAACTTGTAGTTATCCATGTGTCGGAGTTACACCGTACGTTTTGACAAACGGTGATTCCATAAGGGACTGGGCTTACACTACGTGTTTGTCTTGTTCTACTTAGGAACCACTGACAACTGTCGACCTCTACCCATTCGCGCTAAGCGTACTAATTTTCAGATAAGACAATACAATTTTCGTTGCACCTTTATTCCACACACAAACACTCAAGAGTTCGTAGTCAATTAGCGATAGCAAGTATTAATTTTTAGACACAAACAGTCTTAGTTGATACACTAACTAGCTCGGTTTTTGCCGCTGACACAAGCAACGCCTTTCCCAAAGAGTAACGTTTTGTCGTGGACAATCCTATCTTAGCTGTTTCATAACAAGTTCGGATGCTGATCAACATTCCAGACCCGGACAACAAATGAGTTAAGTTGTTACGTTAATGGACACCTCTTGTACAACTTAAGAGGAATCATTATAATATATGGCAAATTGTGCGTTATCTGTTGTCCGCGTATCAACTCCATATTGTAAACATGTCATACTCATGTCATAAGCCACAAGCCGTGAGGTGATGTAGAACAAAACAATTGCTAACCACACAAATCACGTGCGCGGTAATTATTAATGCAGTGTTAGCAAACAGTTCTATGTGGCAATACAACACTATAATATGGGGCACGTCACTCTAAGCAAAAGTGTTTTCAAACACTGCCACACTGTACCTTGCGATATGGAATAACGTGCACGCGCGTGGCTTTAAGACCTCTGGCGCAACACTCAAGGAAACACCATTGAAACATTCATTACAAAAATGTATGTCTTTTTTCTACAGGCTTATGTGAGTTACATCAATGCGAAGTACACAACGTGCTGTGATAAATCAATCCATCACACAATATCTGCTCGCAGTGTATGCGTTATCATTATATTTCAACTCATAAGAACGAAATTCAACAACGTAGATGTTGACATTATTTGTAATTAAGTAAATGTGTTATAGCGCAGAATACTCAGATTAATGTGGACACCGAGGATCTGGGTCACAGAAAAAGTAGATATTAGCCTAGTAGCCTAGTCTAGCACCTAGTAGCCTAGAAAGAGAAATACCACACAAAACAGAAAAAGTAGAAGACAAATGGGAAGGACTGACAACACGAAGCATTGGAGAGAGGGTGGACTCGAAGTGACAAGAGAGATTGCAAGAAGACATCAACTGAAGCTACACAATAATAAGGAATGTGTTGTCGTACAAATTAAGAGTATTTGGTTCGTGCTACGTAATGTCAACACAAGTCAGCATCATATCTGTTAAGCATAACACAATGCAATAAAGAATTTGTGATGTGCTAAAGTCCTCGGGAAACCAAAGTCCACCAAAACTAAAGGGTTACACAGTATCTAACCGGTTTAACAATTCCAGTCGTAAACAGTTGACTATGTACGTTGAGGAGCTAAGAAGGATAAGCGAATTTAAATGGATGGATGTTTAGTTCAAGGCGAAATGTTATAATACGCATAATTTTCAGGCATAAACAACGATTATATACATATATGATAATAAATCGCCACCCAACTGTTCGTCAGAATTTCAAACAATTGCCATCAACCACATGCGTATTTGTCTTCCCAACTGCTGGATATGAAAATATTTTCGAATACAATGTAGACAAAACATTCCGTGTCCAACATGTTCCTTAAACACGTCACGATCACCACCTCAAACTTCCCTTCTTCGAATGTATATATATATATATATATATATATAT
>SDWI01001158.1:74775-86560 GCA_009193005.1 Lamellibrachia luymesi
GATGGAGCAGCTGGGGAATGTGTTGGAAGATGGGAAAAGAATATTTTTGGGACCTTAGAGAAGAATGTCCAACAGGGCTTAATGAGATTTTGACCTCTTGCAGTCATTATCTAATACATGTATAGAGCACTTCAGAAAGTTCAGTTTCGATCATGTTTAGTGGTGCTACTGTTATAGCTAATATGATATGGTATTTGATATACAAGGTGCATGGATAGATTGTGCATGTAATAAGGTATTAGGTATATATAGCTATATAGTAATGATATCTTATTAATACTGTAAATCTATAGATATATGATGAAGACTGGGTGCTGTACAGTATAAACACTGGGCCTCCAGTGAGTTCCTGCCGTGCAGTAGTATGAATGTCACTGGTCCATGCCGGCATCACTTTAACATGTGTCAACTGATAAGAGCTTAGCGGTCTTGTTTTTTACTAACGGGTGTTCTATTTATGTCTATGGGGTAATCCCAAAAACGGTATTGCTTGGGGAATTCCCCAACCCAGTGCTGGTAGTCCAGAAGACTGCCAGTGTAGCAGTGGACGTGGATCCACTTGTTCGGGTGCGTGTTGTCCTTGCATGAGTATAGCTGCTGCCTCGCGCATGACGTCTGACATAAAATGTCGATTATTCCCATGCAGATGAAGCACAAGTGGCTTCTTCAACTGGTGGGCCAGTGTAACTTGCTGTTGGAACAGCTGTCGTTGACCAGGCAGCAAGTGGGCAGGCTCTGTATAGTCGAGGCNCATGTGTCAACTGATAAGAGCATAGCGGTCTTGTTTTTACTAACGGGTGTTCTATTTATGTCTATGGGGTAATCCCAAAAACGGTATTGCTTGGGGAATTCCCCAACCCAGTGTTGGTAGTCCAGAAGACTGCCAGTGTAGCAGTGACGTGGATCCACTTGTTGGGGTGCGTGTTGTCCCTGCATGAGTATGGCTGCTGCTTCGCGCATGACGTCTGACATAAAATGTCGATTATTCCCATGAAAGTGAAGCACAAGTGGCTTCTTCAACTGGTGGGCCAGTGTAACTTGCTGTTGAAACAGCTGTCGTTGACCAGGCAGCGAGTGGGCAGGCTCTGTATAGTCGAGGCCACATTCCCCTATCGCACAGCGGTCACGACTGCTTATCCTGGCCTCTAGCGTGCTCCAGGCCCTCTCTGTGATTGATTTAGCGAGCCGAGGGGTGTGCACCATAGGTTTGAACCACCACTGTTCTGTGGTTGACAGTAATACCCCCCATGGCTGGCCGGGCCCAGTCTCCGGGAAACACGCGGTTGTCCACAACGGCCGCTAGGTCAGTGGAGAGAGACTATCTCTCCGCACTGTCTCGCTGATACGAGGCAACGGCCGCCTCCCAGGCATGGATGGGATTCTCCTTGAAATCAAAGGGAAACGAACATGCTTCGTCGTTTATCGTCGTTAATGTAACTACCGAAGATCAACTGCAGCGATTCTTTTGTGAAGCCAATTATTCGTTGTTATCTCACTACTCGCCAGATGTCAGCACGTGTTGGGGTATGTCGTCGTGATGATATTTGTCCACACTTGATACGCTTTTTTCAGGAGTGTGGACGAGGGAATATGGGACTGAGGGTGTTGGGTGGAAGGGCATAGGAATGTCGGGATGAGGGGAGTGCAGGAGTTGAGAGGTGGGACGAGGGAATATGGGGAGGAGGAGGGGGGAATGGAAATATGATCGGAGCGACGAGCATATGTGGGAACCAAGTGTTGGTATGGGGAACGGAAGAATTTGGGGACGAGGGCGAGCGTCTGGGTTCTAACAAACAATATTGTGAAGGCTTTGCGAAGTTTTCCTCTCGACGGCGCCGGAAATCCCGCGGACCCGCCGCGAAAACGGTGCGCTACACAGTCGTGCTTAGATACCCGTAATTAACATCATGGTGACATAAGGGGGGTAGAACAATGTTCACCCTCAAGCAGTGTGCAGGTCAATTGCATAAAATTGCAAACTAAACCAATGGACAATACTTTTTCGAAGGATAGAGCCACTTCCTCGCCGAAACACGCCAACAAAACTCAATTGACCTTTTCGGCGCAACGCATATTCACCTAAGCCGAAGGACAGCATCTCATCAGTTGTCAGAGCTTGCCGAGACACGCCGACAAACCCAGTCGACCTTTTCGGTGCAAGGCCAAAACCACCTAGTCCGAAGAATAATACTTAAATTGGCAGAGCCACTGTCCCACCGAGACAGGTCAACATTCCAGATCGCCAGGCAACACGTGCACCAGCATGTGTCCCGTTCTGAGGATTTGTGTTGGCAGCGAACTGTTTTAAATGAAGCCATTCAATAGAGAACAATCTTCAAATATATCATATTTTATTGGGCATTACAAGTGAGACATCATCCAAAATGTCGCTATAAAACACGAAGACCTATTTTTTATTGGTGACACCATATCGCTTCCACATATTGAAAATTAATTTTCATAACGCAGGTTAACAATTTCCTATGAAGATAAGTACCCACCCACGTCCAACCCTTTTAAACCTCCCTTATACATCAGTCCATATTCACATCCACAGTCGTTCATAGTCTATGTGCTCCAGTGTCCCAATCCCACCCCCACCCTCTTCCAGAACCCTTGTACATCGGTTCTCCATTCACATACCTCCCTTTTCCACAACCCATGTACAGTACATGAGCATAAGGTATCGTACATGTATCGACAACAGGCAAAATTCCGCCATAGTGACCGACTGACGTAGATTCTTTATCAATACACACCACATAATATAACTTGTATATTGTGTTACTGACCAGCATCCACGTCATTTAAAGTAGTGAACATGCAAAATAAAATGAAAACAGCGGGAAAACTCGTCTGCATAGCTGTAAAAAAGGGAAGTGTTTTGCGCTTGATAGAACCCCGTAGTGTAAAAACACCAATTCATTACATGTGAGTAATGCCCACAGATGCTTCAAACTACGTCATACCAAGGTTCAACAAAAGGAAAGTTTTTGCGCTTGATAGAACCCTGTGGTGTAAAAACATCAATTTATTACACATGAGTAATGCCCAGAGATGTTTCAAACTACGTCATACCAAGGTCCAACAAAAGTGAAGTTCTTTGCGCTTGGTAGAACCCCGTGGTGTAAAAACATCAATTCATTACACATGAGTAATGCCCAGAGATGTTTCAAACTACGTCATATCAAGGTCCAACAAAAGGGAAGTTCTTTGCGCTTGGTAGAACCCCGTGGTGTAAAAACATCAATTTATTACACATGAGTAATGCCCAGAGATGTTTCAAACTACGTCATACCAAGGTCCAACAAAAGGGAAGTTCTTTGCGCTTGGTAGAACCCCGTGGTGTAAAAACACCAATTCATTACACATGAGTAATGCCCAGAGATGTTTCAAACTACATCATACCACGGTTCAACTACAGTTCAACTGCAAAGAACGCCAGTTAACCTGGCAACCAATACATTAACCTCCTCCATTAGGTACGGTTATTTTCTGTTGTGTTCTTACAACCTTTTTGACACTTGTGTTATTTTCCTCCATGCGGCGGCTGACATTGTTGACACGGCTGAAACAACGTAAACTGGACCTAACTCTCGGTCTCTTTCTAGTCATATACATGCTCAGTGCCACATTCAGAACAGAGTCATCGTCTCATGTATAATTAGAATGATCTTGGTTTATCCCAAGAAATGACCAGCCAACAATGTTTCCCATTTTGCGACCCATCATGTCATTCGTGTGACTTCCATAATTGTGTATTGCTGTGGTCCGATTGTATGAAATCGGTTGTGTCACGTATTACAATAAAAAGTACATTTCCTCATGTTTCAAGCCACACTATTTTTATGTGAAAAACAAATGCAACAAACACATTAATCTGTATTTATTACTGAAACAAATTGTGTCTCACATGTGTATATATAAGTAGAAAGGAAGTATGTGTTTTGTACATGCTAAATTACAAGACCATTTAATTTTTCAAAAATGCTTGAAAAATGCACCAATATGTGTATCGTTCTACAATCTTCAAACATATCTTATCTATGAGCATAACCTATCGTCCACGTATCGTCAACAGGGAAGCTGTGGCACAATTCCGATATATCATATCATGATGTAGATTCTTTATCGCTACACACCACATTATTTAACATGCACGTTATGTTACTGACCAATTTACGTTTGTGAACATGCACAGTGACGTGAAAAGGGCGGGACGACCCGTCTGCATAAATGTAACAAAAGCGAAGTGTTCTGCGCTTGATAGAACCCCGTGGTGCAAAAACACCAATTCAATACATATTATGAATAATGCCCAGAGGTTTGTGAAAAACTTCATACCAGTGTTCAACTGCTCACCATATCTTTTCTCTTTTCCCACCTCCCTTATACATCAGTCCACATTCACATCCACAGTCGTCCATAGTCTATATGCTCCAGTGTCCCAATCCCACCCAACCCTCTTCCAGAACCCTTGTACATCGGATCGCCATTCACATACCTCCCTTTCCCACAACCCATGTACAGTACATGAGCATAAGGTATCGTACACGTATCGACAACAAGCAACATTCCGCCACATTGACCGGCTGACGTAGATTCTTTATCAATGCACACCACATAATTTAAAATTTATATTGTGTTACAGACCAGCATCCGCGTCGTTTAGATTAGTGAACATACAAAATAAGATGGAACCAGCGGGAGAACTCGTCTGCATAACTGTAACAAAAGGGAAGTGTTTTGCGCTTGATAGAAACCCGTGGTGTAAAAACATCAATTCATTACATATGAGTAATGCCCAGAGATGTTTCAAACTACGTAATGCTAAGATTCAACAAAAGGGAAGTGTTTTGCGCCTGATAGAACCCCGTGGTGTAAAAACACCAATTCATTACATATGAGTAATGCCCAGAGATGTTTCAAACTACGTCATGCTAAGGTTCAACAAAAGGGAAGTGTTTTGTGCTTGATAGAACCCCGTGGTGTAAAAACACCAATTCATTATATATGAGTAATGTCTAGAGATGTTTCAAACTACGTCATGCTAAGGTTCAACAAAAGGGAAGTGTTTTGTGCTTGATAGAACCCCGTAGGGTAAAAATACCAATTCATTACATATGAGTAATGCCCAGAGATGTTTCAAACTACGTCATGCTAAGGTTCAACAAAAGGGAAGTGTTTTGTGCTTGATAGAACCCCGTGATGTAAAAACACCAATTCATTACGTATGAGTAATGCCAATAGATGTTTCAAACTACGTCATGCTAAGGTTCAATAAAAAGAGAAGTGTTTTGTGCTTGATAGAACCCCGTTGTGTAAAAACACCAATTCATTACATATGAGCATTGCCCAGAGATGCTTCAAACTACGTCATACCACGGTTCATCTGCTCTCCATACCTATTGTGACAAAGAACGCCAGTTAACCTGGCAACCAATACATTAACCTCCTCCATTAAATGGTGATAAACGTCTACAAAGAATTAACCTAGAAGGTATGACGCATTGGCAAGAGAAAACATTGTACTTAACATGTCTGGTTCACAATAGCATAATAAAAGGCAAAACAATTATTCTTCTTTTGAGTAGAAGAAAGAAACGGTCAGTTTATTGTCGTGCAGCACATACATATAAACCAGAGCAAGAGATATGACATCAGAGAACATTATATGATGTCAGAGCACGCTATATGACGTCAGAGTACGCTATATGACATCAGAGCGTTTTACCTGTTCATTCGTATGTAATAAATTACTTTTTACAAAACATTATCAGTCCATTAGTGTCGTTACAAACTAGCCGGGTTGCCCGGCTGTGCACCGTAGAAAACCCAGGAATTTTTGACAGTGGCAGTAAAAACTTGACGCATTCATTACTGAAACAAATGGTGTATAACATGTGCATATCAGTAGAAAGGAAATATGTGCTTTTTATATTTTAAATTACAGGATCGTGTAATTTTGTAAAAATACTTGAAATATGCACCAGCATGTGTCCCGCTCTGAAGATCTGTGTTGGCAACGAACTGTTTTAAATGAAACCTTTCAATAGGGAACAATCTTCAAATATCTCATTTTGTATTGGGTATTTCAAGTGAGACATCATCATGAATGTCGCAATCAAACAGGAAGATCTATTTTTTATTGTTGACACCATATCTCTTCCCAATATTGAAAATGCTAATTTTCAGAACACAGGTTGACAATTTCCTATGAAGATACTTACCCATCCACGTCCCATCCTTTTCCACCTCCATTATACATCAGTCCACATTCACATCCACAGTCGTCCATAGTCTATGGGCTCCAGTGTCCCAATCCCACCCCACCCTCTTCCAGAACGCTCGTACATCGGTTCTCCTTTCACATACCTCCCTCTTCCACAACCCATGTACAGTACACGAGCAAAAGGTATCGTACACGTATCGTTAAGAAGCAACATTCCGCCATATAGACCGGCTGATGTAGATTCTTTATCAATACACACCACATAAATTAAAATGCACATTGTGTTACTGACAAGCATCCACGTCATTTAGATTAATGAACATGCAAAATAAGCTGGAAACAGCGGGAAAACTCGTCTGCATAACTGTAACAAAAGGGAAATGTTTTGCGCTTGATAGAACCCCGTGGTGTAAAAACACCAATTCATTACATATGAATAATGCCCAGAGGTTTTAGAAAAAACCGTCATACCAGTGTTCAACTACTCAGCATATCTCTTGTGACACAAGACCGCCTGTTAACTTGGAAGCAAAACATTAACCTCCTCCTTTCTGTACGGTTATTCGCTTCTCTGTTCTTACAACCATTTTGACACTGGTGTTATTTTCCTCCATTCGACGGCTGACATTGTCGAAACTGTTGAAACAACGTAAACTGGACCTAATTCTCGGTCTCTTTCCAGTCATATACATGGTCAGTGCCACATTCAGAACAGCGTCATCGTCTCATCTATAATTAGAATGATCTTGGTTTATCCCAAGAAATGAGCAGCCAACAATGTTTCCCATTTTGTGACGCATCATGTCATTCGGGTGACTTCCATATGTATTGCAGTGGTTCGATTTTCAAGTCTTTTCTTCATTGACCTTCGATCCTTACCTCTCCGCGTAAACCTCCAGCGATGTAGTGATCCATGCTGGAATAAAGGTGCATATACATTATCTATTTCAAACATAGGTGTACCAAAGACAATGGAAAATGCGGTAAAAAATAATAGCATTGTGAAACACGACGCTATTTTCGGCCAAAAACGACGACGTTGTCAAAGATTCAGTTAAAGAGTAGAANCATTTTGTGACGCATCATGTCATTCGTGTGACTTCCATATGTATTGCAGTGGTTCGATTTTCAAGTCTTTTCTTCATTGACCTTCGATCCTCACCTCTCCGCGGTCATCGCTAGCGATCTAGTGATCCATGCTGGAATAAAGGTGCATATACATTATCTACTTCAAACATAGGTGAATCAAAGACAATGGAAAATGCGGTAAAAAAATAATAACTTTGTGAAACACGACATAAGTTTCGGCTAAAAACGACGACGTTGTCAAAGATTCAATTGAAGAGTAGAAATAACAGTTCATGTGTCAATGTTCAAGTAGTGACAGGCCATGTGAGATGTTCCCTTCGACAAACCCAGAAGCAAGAAGCACGGATGCAATACACAATACACAAAGCTTATCCACATCGTACATCTTGGTTACATTCCTGTGTGATCTTTGACATCTATATTTGCTATGACCAGGAAGTGATCTCAGCCAAGTTTTGCTGATCTGCATGTTCTGGTGTTCTTCAGCTGATCATTAAGTTTCCTCTGGATAACAATATAATAAATGTGGTGCATGGTTCTTCCATCTTCTGAAATCCACGCCGCTCTCCTGGTGTAGACACGTTGAAACACTGGGTTGGGCATAACATACATCACATACATCAGTTGTTGTCCACTGTCATTCGCACAGCCCAGTCCAAACTTTCCAGCAACTTCTGCCCAGGAAGAATGTTGGTCTTCACCCACTTTTGCGTTGACATTTCTCTGAACTTGTAGTTGTTTAACTGTAGCAGGTCCAGGAAGTATTGATTCTTTTTATCAAAGTAATATGAGCCTGGTTTATATTTCACAGACCAGTTTTGATTTTGACCTTGCCACTTAATTAACCTCGAAAACACCGAATCGTAGACCGTTCGCATACTCCTATGAGAGGATTTGTATCACACCTTTTCTGTGGATATCATTTTCTCTTCCAGAGTGAATGACCACACGCACGCACAGAGTTTAGTAGATTATTGACGACCATTATTTTAAGTTAAATTCAATTTTAAAGTAATAATGCAAACATTTACTTATCACCTTTACTTTTCGTCGGCGACAATTATTAAATATAATTTTTTCCTGTCTTTCAACTCCTTTAGTTCTCCATAAATGCTTCTTACTGTGTCGGTGTGGCATACGGTTTCTTTCTTACACTTCTTACTGTGTCGGTGTGGCACACGATTTCTTTCTTACACTCTAGTATAACGCCTCGGGTTTTACCACACTACCACAACTTAGACAGTTACACTGGCTTCCTGTTACTTTTTCAAATATATGTTAAATTGTCCACTCTTACACACTGTACTCTACATAAACAACAACTTTCCTACTTGCCTAGTCTCCTGTTTCTTGAAAAAATCCATATGCAGCTCAAATCAGCCATTTCACAATAACTTATTGTTTATAAAACTAAACTTAACTTGTGCAAACGAGCAAATGTGTCTCTCAACGAGCCTACGGTCTTGGACGAACTCCCCATCACATTGAAAACATATTAAATCACAGCTATCTTCCGAGAAAAAACTCAATACATATTTATTCCAAATTGCTTTTCTGCCATATATCTTCGGTTGTCCCTCGTTCTGATAATGACTTGTGCGCTTCAATGTTCTCAATAATGGTTAATGATTTTGTTTTTGTTGGGCCTCTGAGCTCAGGTTTATGAGGACGTAGGCGCCTTGGATGTTCGTTGGTATTATTATTATTCATGAACATAATTATTATAACATAGCATTAACATTAAGAAATTAGAATAACAAACACATATATAATATCTTCAACAAATTGGACTGTGCAAACATAAACGAGATAATATGTGCAAACAGTTGGTGTAAACATTTCATCACATGCGAGCTGCTTTTGTGGTGAATACATGCATTTTTTAGATTGGTTTTCTTCCTCCCCACCTTTGATCTTTTGATTAGACATATGTTAGCCCCTCGCTATTGACGTACGCTTAAACTTTCTGCCGTAGAGCACAGCTGACATTTGCCCATAGATGGGGTCATATCAACAACTGTTTCAAATTTGTTTTAACAACATAATATAATGATTAATTTGGGATCGCTTTGTACCGAGACGATCAAATTGTGTGAACTCTACCGACCAGTGTTGGGCGGCCGTCAATCAATCTTCTATCAACACACCGAATTCAAATTCAACATTTCCGTTTTCAGCGGAAATCAGTATCCCGTCCACACGCCGATACATGGCAATTGGTTTATTCCCGCAAGACGTACCTTTCTTTACGATAAATAACCTAGTCTTGCATTACTCTCTGTGAGAAGACAAACTACTCGGTAATGCAAATACAATTTTTTTTTAGGTTATAAAACAGGGTTTGTGGCAGACATTATGGTGAAACGAGCATGTGATAACTAAATGTATAGGCATATTTGTGTATGCCTGTATCAATCTCTGGGACAGCCAGCCAACTTGTTTGAAAGGTTACCTTAGACATATGACTAATACATATATGGACACATATTTCAGTACTTATGTTGTAGTTCATTATGTGCAGTAACTTGTGGATCCATATACATTATATGACACCTCAAACGGCGTGTCAGATGATAAACTTCTTGAAATAGTTACCCTAGAAGGAATGACACACTGGCCAAAAAACATTGTATTTAACACGCCTGGTTCACAATATTACAATATAAAGCATAACATGTCTTCTTCTATCGTGTAGAAGAAAGAAACCTTAACATAAACCAGAAGTCGCCATAGGACATCGGAGCGTTTAACCTTTATGTTTACTGATATGTAATACATTCCTTTTTTTTAACACATTATCAGTTAATTACTAAGTTTTATAGCTATCATTCTGAGTTATGAACCTTTCATCAAACGCCCATGTTGGTTCCTTCGACGTAGACATCCCAATGTGTTTGAATGTACGAACCATCACTATGGACCCCGTAGAAGGTATGAAGCATTGGCAAGGCAAGCAACAACATTGTTTCTAACACGTCTGGTTCATAATGGCATAATAAAAAGCAAAGTATTTTTTCTTCTTTCGAGTAGAAGAAAGATACCGTTAGATTACTGCCATGAAGCATGAACACATCAACCAGAGCACGCTGTATGACGTCAGCGTTTGACCTGTTTACTCATATGTAATAAATTGCTTTTGTGTAACACATAATCAATTCGTCAATATGTTTTATTACAAACTAACCAAGTTTTCCGGTGGTGCTCGGGAGAAAAGGAGAGCACGCTGTATGACGTCAGCGTTTGACCTGTTTACTCATATGTAATATATTGCTTTTGTGTAACACATTATCAATTCGTCAATACGTTTTATTACAAACTAGCCAAGTTTTCCGGTGGTGCTCGGGAGAAAACGCAAGAACTTGTGCCAATGGCAATGACAACTTCACGTCCATAAATCACGTACAACTGCCGATTTCACGACGTTTGGACGTTTCACGTAGATCACGTAACAGTGGTTGAAACAGGCAAAGCGTTATTAACAATTGCACGGAGCTATTCTTCTGCGAAACGAAATTTACGTAAAACGCCCACGTTGGTTCTTTCGACGTAAACCCACCATTATGTTTGAATGTTCGTACCACCATTATGGACCACCTGCTCCGCCCCAGACAGCCTGACGTATATACATACAGACAACAGACATAATACAAATATACGTAGAGACAAACATACAGACATACGTAGTCACAAACTATTTTATTATGTAGATGTAAGCAGATTATGAAACATTGTATGAAAACGGTGGTGTGACGTACTTCAATAAAGAGCACATTTCCTCTTGTTTCAAGCCATACTCTTTTTATGAGAAAAATTAATGCAAGAAACACATTAATCTGTATTAATTACTGAAACAAATTATAGGACCGTTTATTTTTGCAAAAATTCTTGAAAAATGCTCCAGTATGTGTGTCGTTCTACAATCTTCGAACATATCTTATCTATGAGCATAGCATATGGTACACGTATCGTCAACAAGAATGATGTGGCACAATTCCGACATATCATATCATGATGTAGATTCTTAATCTTTACACACCACATTATTTAATATGCATGTTTTGTTACTGACCAATATCCACGTAATTTAGATATGTGAACATGCACATTGACGTGGAAAGGGCGGGACAACCCGTCTGCATAAATGTAACAAAATGGAAGAGTTTTGCGCTTGATAGAACCCCGTGGTACAAAAACACCAACTCATTATATATGAATAATGCCCAGAGGTTTTTGAAAATAATTCATACCAGTGTTCAACTGCTCACCATATCTCTTGTGACACTAGACCGCCTGTTAACTTGGAAGCAATACATAACCTCCTCCTTGTGACACAAGACCGCCTGTTAACTTGGAAGTAATACATTAACCTCCTCCTTGTGACACAAGACCGCCTGTTAACTTGGAAGCAATACATAACCTCCTCCTTGTGACACAAGACCGCCTGTTAACTTGGAAGCAATACAT
>SDWI01001158.1:92349-109688 GCA_009193005.1 Lamellibrachia luymesi
TATATATATATATATATATAGATAGATAGATAGATAGATAGAGAGAGAGGTAGAGAGAGAGAGAAATATAGAGAGAGATATATCAAGAAAGAGAGAGAGAGAAAGAGAAAGAGAGAGAGAGAGAAATAGAGTGAAAGAGACAGAGAGAGAGAGAGGGGGGGATAGAGATAGAGATACAGAGATAGAGAGAGTGTGTGAGAGAGAGAGAGAGAGAGAGAGACAGAGAGAGAAGAAGAGAGATGAATATGGCAGTAGTAAAGGTATATGAAGATGAACAAATTAATTTATTCATGCAATGAATGTTATTGTTAAAAATTGTATGTGTCACTGACAACCGATGTTTGTCTGTTCCAAGAAACGCTGCCTCTGGAAACGCGTAAATGTGCCTTTAAATTAATAAATCATTGACAATAGAAACGAAATGCATATCATCATCGCTGATCTCTTTCCTCATAGATTTGTTTTTGTTTGTCAATGTTGGCTTGACCTTCTTTACTATGTCTGTGACCACCAATTAATAGCGAGCGCCACTTCAGCGTAGCTGGCGAAGCGAGCAGTCACATAACGTAGGTGTGTATGTCAGTGATGTCAGCTATGACATGGCTCCAGTGGCAGTCGCCATGTTTTTTAGCAACGGGAATTGACATTCGCTTCGTAACTGCCGCAAAGCATATAAGTAATACAACACTACGTATGTCTACTAATAAAATGTTAGTTTTATTTCTAGCCAGTTTACAACTTGTAAAATGAAATATTTTATGTTTTTCGTCAAAGCTATACACGAGGTTGCAGTTTATCCTGATAAGGAAGTTGAGGCAGTGTCAAGGCCGTTTCTAACACCGGATGTGACCCAATTGCGTTTAAAACACGCAAAAGCAAAGGTACGTTAACAGTGCGCGTGTTTTCTCGTTGAAATAAAAAATTACGCAAATGTAACCAGAACACCTTATTATGCAGTACTAAATGGTATTCTAGAAGTAATGTTTCCTGCACAATTTGATAAAAACTAACCGCGTATGTGATATTCAGAATATTATTAGGAAAATCAGCCGACTCGGTGTCACGGTGATGTGTTTCAAATTGACTAGATCTAGGGATGTCAGTAAAAAGTCAGATTGCGGAACTGTTTTTTAATATGTTTACGGTATGAAACTGAAATGTGAAAATAGTTACAAAACCGATAAAGACATTTCGAGATATCGATCGGATATTGGAAGACATCAACTTTTAATAAATGGCATAGCCGAGTCTGACTCTAGACCAACGTCCCCGGCGTACAGATCATTCGCGATCCCTTCATCAAGATCATAGTCGTCGTCCTCATCTTCGTTCCATGGACTGTTGTGAGTGTTTGAATAATAATAATTACAAACCGGAAGCTGGTGAACAAAGCGCAACAATTTTTTCCGAGTGTTCCATGCGTTTTGACAATAATACGTCAATAGCAATAACTATACTATTTCTTTGCATACGACAAGCATGCCCAAACCGTCTGAATACTATGAGCCTCAAGAGATTGCATCTCCTGTAATCGTTGCGTCCAAGCCTCCGCAGCATTGAGTGCTTTTATCAGTATAAGGACTCCTTATAACCTGGCTTTCAGTCTTCCAGGAAGGAAATATGCCTTTTCTGAATCTTCAAAACGCTGCCGATACTAAGTCTATGCGTCAATAAACATATGTCTGTGTCGATGGTATTGCCCAACTCACTCACAGTCACGAGTTATTCGCCTTCCCGAACAATATGCGTATCTGATGAATTAATGATTTTCAATTGGGATAATTTCATACCCAATTTTTAAAGGCAGCTGGAATGTCTTCAGTTGAAAGTTTGAGAGCTTCTCAAACATGATGGACATAATTGTTGTGTCATATGCATATATAATTTCAAAGCTGTCATCTGACGACGACTGCACATTTAACATTATCATACGTATCTTCAATCAGTGAAATAGTACGGGATCCGCCTCAATAGACATCAACACACTTCACAATGCCCCTCTCCAGATAGTATCAAATGCAGCCTCGAAATGCACACAATTGGGACCTAGTACTAATTTGACAGCGAAGATAGTATTTACTGCCCCTAAAGGCTTCCTGAATGTAAACTGCTGCTTTGATAGATGTGTCTCAATGTCGTTATCTAACTTCAAGAGTATCATCTTGCAAAAGACCTTACGCGGGATGGATATCAGGCACATTGGTCTGTAGTGTGACATGGTTAACTTGCACCCTTTCATCTGTACTGGGTTTATCATAGTTTCGTACCAATATGTTGATAACGTTTCCTGATGCCAGGCTGCATTGCATATTTTCAGGAGCATCTCAATAATCTTCTATCCGCCTGCATTAAAAATATCAGCCATTATATGATAAGCACCATGCGCTTTCCTTGACTTTATTGTTTTGATAGCCTTCCGTACCTCCTCAATTGATAATGGTGGTGCAACTAGTCCAGTGATGCTATTTGGAAGGTCATCAATTGCTATATCTGAGGTTGGCTAGTTCGTGTTAAGATATTTCTCAATGTATGTTTCCCAGCATTTCTATACATCATCTGCTGCTGTTTTTCGGTTTCCATGGGATTTCTACATGGCTGAGTTTTCGCAATTTTTAAAAATAAATTACCCAAGTTGTTTTTCTTGAAATCCTCCTCCATAACTTGTATATTGTCGTCAAGTTGGTGTCTCATGTAAGTCATCTTGTGAAATCCAAGCAGCTCTCCTGGTGTGGACACATTGAAACACTGTGTTGGGCATAACATACTTCAGTTGTTGTCCACTGTCATTCGCTCGGCCCAGTCCAAACTTTCCAACAACTTCTGCTCAGGAAGAATGTTAGTCGTCACCCACGTTTGCGTTGACATTTCTCTGAACTTGTAGTTCTTTAACTGTAGCACGTCCAGGAAGTATTGATTATTTTCATCAAAGTAATATGAGCCTGGGTTATAATTTGCTGACCAGTTTTGATTTTGATCTTGCCATTTAATTAACCTCGGAGAAACCGAATCGTAGACCGTTCGCATACACATATGAGAGGATTAGTATCACACCTTTTCTGTGGATCATTTTCTCTTCCAGAGTGAATGACCGTGTATCCATTTTGCTGAAATGCCACAACCACATTAACGCACCAGTGTGTTTATGATATACCCGCAATGGCTATGATGAATGTGTCATCCTCTTAAAACCATCATGTTGGATGGAGACTGTGAATATCTGAATGTTTGGCAATACCTTTTCTGAGTCTTTTCTGCTTTAGGATCGGGGGATCTAACTCTATCGGTCAGGTGTTGTATGACAGGCCTCTCTTTTCTGAAACAATACGTGTAACAATAAGGTATTGCTTCTTTCAGGGGAATCGACCAAACACAGGATGCATCTTCGAGGTGGGACATAACAATTGCTCTGCATTACATTAGGGAGGTTTAAAGGCTTAAGAAAGACGTTTAGTTTGAATCACATGCTAGATTCATCGAACGTTTGCATAAAACATTGTTGTTTATCTCGGAAAACAATTTTGAATTTAACAAGATTTAACAAGATTGCCATCTCGAACAACAAGTTCCAGATGGCAAGTGGACAAGGAAGCCAATGGCTTATCGAGAGTCCAATAATTTTCTCATCTATGTGTAGTCCGCCCTTATCAGATATCTGTCAATTCTATTTTTAAACATATTCACACTACTAGCATTAACACAATCATTTGGCAGTTTGTTCCATTCATTTATCACCCTCTGTGAGAAAGAGTACTTTCTCATGTCCAACCTACACTGCTCCTTAACTAATGCTGCTTTGTGTCCTCTGGTTCTACTGCCTTCTTTAAGTTTGAAGAACATATTCCTATCAACATCCTCATAACCGTTCACTATTTTAAACACTTCTATTTGGTCTCCTCTTAGTCTCCTGGTCTCTAGTGTTGTCAAACCACATTGTAATAAGCGACTTTCGTAACTAAGGTCTCTTAATTCTGGAATCATCTTAGTTGCTCTTCGTTGTATTCTTTCTAGCTTATCTATGTCTTTTTTACGATATGGCCTCCATGCTTGAATACAATATTCCAAATGTGGTCTAACTATTGCTTTGTACAGGGGTACAATTAGATGTTTCTCCTTATACGTGATAGTTCTCCTAATTAGCCCTAGAATTTGATTTCCTTTCGAAGCAGCAATCCCACATTGCTCTGAAACTTTCATGTCAGCATTAAATGTTACTCCTAAATCCTTTTCTTGTGTGGTTCTACCTAGTACAGCATCCCCCATTTTATATTCCTCGTCCATATTTCCATGTCCTATGTGTATACATTTACACTTCCCAAAATTGAATAACATTTGCCATTTTTCTGACCATTTAACTAATTTTTCTAGATCATCCTGTAAACTTTGTTTATCTGTATCATTAGTAACCTTTCTGAATACTTTTGTGTCATCTGCAAATTTGAGTACTTTGCTAGATATGTCATCCTCCAAATCATTTATATATATTAAAAACAGTATAGGGCCTAATACTGATCCCTGTGGTACCCCACTCAAAACAGATTTCCAGTTTGAAATCTCACCATCTACTATTACTCTCTGTCTTCTGTGTGTAAGCCACTTTTCTATCCAGTTGATTACATCATTGCCTATACCATGGGCTTTTAGTTTAAGTAACAATCTTTGATGTGGCACTTTATCGAAAGCTTTCTGAAAATCTAAGTAGACAACATCCACTGGTGACCCGTCATCTACCCACTTTGTAATTTCTTCTAAAAAACATAAGAGATTGGTTAGACATGACCTTGCTTTTAGGAATCCATGTTGAGATGTATTTATTAATTTATGTTTTACGAGGAATTCCACCATGTGGTCTCTAATTAATGTTTCGAGTAATTTACATACAACTGATGTTAAACTCACTGGTCTGTAATTTTCTGGCTTCTTCCTCGATCCCTTCTTAAATAGCGGCGTAATGTTTGCTTCTTTCCATTCTGAAGGAACTATTCCTTCTTCTAGTGACAAGTTAAATAAGTTTGCAAGTGGTGTACTAATTTGATCAACAATTTCCTTTAGCAGTTTTGGTGGTATCCCATCAACTCCAGGTGATTTATTATCTTTCATCTTCTTAATTTTCTTTGCTATCATTTCAGGAGTTACAAATAACTGCCCTAAATGTTCTGATTTATTGCCCTCAAATTTAGTCAATGGAACTGGAAGTGAGCTGATATCTTCTGTGGTAAAAACTGAGCTGAAATACTCATTCAGGACCTCTGCCATTTGGAACCCATCTGAAATTATGTTTTCACTGTTGTTTTCCAGTGGTCCGACCTTATCTCGAACTTTCTGTTTACTCCTTACATAAGCATAGAAACTCTTGCTGTCATTTTTTATATTACCTGCCAATTTTTTTTCAAAGGTTCTTTTAGATTTTCTAATTTCAGTTGTAGCTAGGTTAAGTGCCTCTTTGTAGTTTGTGTAGTCTTCTACATTTCCAGTGTGTTTATAGACCCTCCACAGCATCTGTTTGTGAGCAATTTTTCTAATAGCTTCTTTTGACAGGTGTTTTTTCCTGGATCTTTTCCCTTGTTTTCTTAATGGAATAAATTTCTCAATAATGCCCTCAATCTCATATTTTAAACAAGTCCAACATTCTGTTGCTGTCTTGTTCTTCAGCAAGTTATTCCAATCTATATTTGCTAGATATGTTCTCATCACTTTATATTTGCCTTTGTTGAAGTTCCTCCTCCATTGTTTTTTATATGTATTCCCTGTTTTTACTTTTATATTAAAATGGATTTGGTTATGGTCACTTGAACCCAAAGGTTCGTGTACTTTAACATTGTCAACTAATTCATTTTGAGAAGACAAAATTAAATCTAACACATTCCCACCTCTGGTTGGTTCCAAGACATGTTGAGTAAGGAATTTGCAGCAGCCAGTCGCGTGGCTTCTCACTGAGAGCAGCAGAGCAAGAGAGCGATACGTTTCGTGAAGACGGATACTGAAACAGGATTGTCAGCCAGCGAGAATGATACTGGATTGTCAGCCAGCGAGAATGATGCTAGATTGTCAGCCAGCGAAGCATATGCGTTGCAGATAGTGAATAGGACGTTCTCACTCGATTTGATCATCTGAATATAAACCAATCACAGATTAATCATAACGTTTCAGAACGTATTAAAAATAAAATAGTGTCATAACACTAATTAATAATACTTAACTTCTATGGCACCTACATCCTCACGAACCTGAGCTCAGATGAAAACAAAACATAATAAGACACGGGGTACTAGGCAAGTAGGGCGGTTGTTGTGTAGATAGAGCACGATATGTAAGAGTGGTAACTTAAAATTTAATCGATATGTAACAGGACGCCAGTGTAACTTTTTAAGTAGTGGTAGTTATGGTGAAAACCGAGTACCACACGTGCCAGACAATGTTGTACTCTTTGGAATATAGCCATGCATCTATTAGCAAATGTATTTGGTATTGAACTACAATAGTCAAGGCTGCTACTAATTAGTGTCGTTGATATTGTTTTAGGAGTAAATATAAATATGTGACACCGAATTCGACGGAGATCACGTATATGATAGAAATAGGATTTAAGTACTCGAAAAATATGCTGACTAAAGTGGAAGTGACTATAAAAGACAATACTTTGTTTACGAAATGTATATGATGGGATTACTGCCAAGCTTTTTAACTAGAAATTGGCTGATGACCCTATTTTATTGTTGCTTAATGCCAATAATAAGGAAGGATAAATGATAACCCTAACTTGACTTCCCTAAGGTACACCGCGGATACGAGCATTATGCGGTTCCAGGTTAAAACACTAAGGATACCGGAGCAGACTGGAACCTCACAATTGCAATGTGGAGGTCCAAATGTGAGTGAACATGTCCATCCATTCATTAATTAAGTCCACTACTATATATAATATAGTAACTATATGGTGTTCTAGCAACATCCCATGGTATGCAGTTATGATCCCCACCCTTGGGGGCCCCGTGGGGATGGTTCCACATCCGACCCCGTATGACATATGGCTAGTTTAGCAAAGCAAGTACGAGAGGTCAGCTGTGCCTATCACAAACAGAGTTCAACTGTTAGTGACAGCTGCAACTGTGTGTGATTGTGGTTAATATATTCTGCTGTGTAAAAATATCAACGCCTTTGACGAGACTTTATTGTCTGTGCATTTACAAATGATTTATCTATGCTCGAGTAATAAAATTATTTTACGTCACTTCACGCAATATTGAGGAGACGCCTGCAAACCTAGCATAATCCGCATATAGCCAAAGGGACGGACTTAATGGACATCTCGGCCGACCCTGCACCGTACTCCCCTGGACCGACCTGCAGCAGTCTCGTTTACTGCCATATGGTTTTTATGCAAATTTTTTCATAATTACCCATAAATGTTCACTTTCGGCCCCCAACGACAAGCTATCCACTTTCGCATTAAACACATAAACGTATTTGAAAATAAAACAGAGAGAACAAACAAGAACAAATTTACTTATGCTATTTATTAAAACAACTAATATTAACATGTGATTATACTAATACCAATGGTTTGTTTTATAATGACATGGGTACATTTAACGTGTTATTTTATGCACAACTTGGGGGAGTGAAGTGCATTATCTCGTCAACTATAGCCTCGAATCATTTGTGTCCCCTGTGGTCGACATGGAACAGCTGCGTCGTATCGCCAAGAATAAATTCTAGTGGAGCAAACTAGACCGAATAATAATTGAAGGGAAGCGATGTAAGCGGGCGTATGAGCCATCTGCTTGCCTGGCTGTCGCCATTGCGAAATACACTTTTAATAATAGTTATTAGTATTATTATGAAAGCTTAGTAGACAAAACGGGGCTAATTGAACGACGGAATGCCCAGGGGACGATTAGGTGAACAGTGATTAAAAACGAAGACGAGTGCAGATTTATTTCAAAATACATCATGGAATTCATACATCCGAGCAAACAGGAACATTGTATTGCAACAATTGCTAGTTACTCTGTTTGTTATGGGAACATAAGTCAATGTTAATTCAACGTGACTGCTTAACGACGTGTAATACACATTGTGTACATTTCTTAGATGAATTGTTACGGAATCTCACTGGAAGGCCTACGTCATCGTCTTCACCTTCGTCCCTTTACCGGGACTGTCGCAGGGGTACCATTCATGCACAGTCCTCGCCGGAGTTGTCTGTCCTCTGTCCTAGGGGTACCATTCATGCACAGTCCTCGCCGGAGTTGTCTGTCCTCTGTCCTAGGGGTACCATTCATGCACAGTCCACGCCGGAGTTGTCTGTCCTCTGGAGTGCGTACCAGGGCCGAAGGCCTACATAAATTATGCAAATAAAAGCGCTTACCCATTTCTACTCAATGTACACTCCAATGTGGCTCAACTTACCTGACACCATGTGTCAGTGGAGCTAGTTTACCAACCTTACCGAGTAAGTTACGCATAATCGTCTATGTATAATAGATGTATTATCTTGGGCTAAATTTATGTTCTAATAATCATAGTTGATGTGAGTAAAGACAATGTTGACATATGACTGTGTCCAACATATGAAAAGGAACGAACAATGGTTCAACTAACACTGCCTTCTCTTACGCGAGTATTACGTATCGTACCCGAACTGTTAATAACCAAGTTGTGGCATTATTGTGGTATATCGACCGGCTGATGTAGGTACGTTATCGTTACTCTCTACATAATTTAATATGCATATTCTGTTGATGACCGGTAATTAGCGAACATGTAAAGCAGCGTAGAAACAGCGGGACTAGTCGTCTACAAAACTGCAACAAGAGGAAAGTGCTTTATGCTTGAGAGAACACCGTGTTGTAAAACAACCAATTTATTACATATGAGTAATGCATAGGAGACGAGTGTCAATGTACGTCATATCAATGTTCCACTGCATACTTTACTCCAGTTAGGAATTCGGGTGATACAAGAACGCCTGTCAGCTTGGAAAGAAATCAACCTCCTTAATTTCGTTTCACCCTTGTCAAACAGAGACCACCCCAGCTGTCTAGCTCACTTAATTTTTTTACATAAGAAAAGTGAAAACCACCGATTAACAACTCCAATATTACGCAAGTTTGGTGGCTTACTGCTGCCTCTCACCAGAGCGCAGTCATGGTCCTATAGACTAGGATACCCCTGGAGAACAGAAGTACAGCCGATTTATCAAACACATGGCGATTAATACGAAATCAATTCGACATTTACAAGTATTAATTAGTATATCACTGTTGGTCTCAACTTGGACGATGTCGACTCCCTGTGGGCGATTTTTTATTATGTGACCGCGGTGGGGGAGGGCAAATTAGTGTCTGATATTTAAGGGGTGCGCCGCATGCATTTGGGGAAGAGGAGGCAGTTGATTATTGTTAATCATGCATATTAAAATGACTTCTTAGCTGGAACAAACACATCGCCCGAAACTGTTTAATGCCTTACTACAACAGTAAATACCAACTGGCAAATATTCTAATGTTTTTAAAAATTGGGAAGATGATAGCAATTTGAAAATCCAGAGCGTTATCGCTGGTTTTCTTGGGGGGCACTTAATAAATTGCCAGTATACCATCCTTGAGAAAAAATAGACACGAGGTTTGTCATAAATAAAGACAAATATTTTTACACTTCAAAAAGCCTTTCGATGATAAAGAATAGCAACTGAGAAAATGGCCGGTTAGACTAAGATGGTTGTGAAACATTGCTCTGTGAAATATGACGCAGCAACAGGCAAAACAAATGCACCACACATGTTTACATCAACGAAATGCTTGAGTTTTATTACTGACGCACACTATCGAAGAGCGGTACGCTCTTACCGATGCACAAGATTCAGGACATCAGCCGATGGAACTGGCTCCTCATTGTCAGCACAAACAAATTAATATATCTTAAAATTGGATATGATATTTACATTAAAAGGCAAAACAGCTTTAGTATACGTATGGTGTTTTCAAACATAACATCCCGATGCATTTGCCAAATATATTGTCGACATTACAAACCATACGTTGCAAAATGTATTACTCAAAAATGCTTTCAAACAACGTTTTTTTCCAGCTTGTTGCGATGCAATGAAAAACACAAAAAACCCACAAAGAAACGCTTCGCGCCAGATCGCTTTCAAAAAAGTGAGAACAACCTTTTTGAGAATATGAGAAACTTCTCGAACACAGCAGGAGATACAGTGTCGATTCATCACACGAACAATTTCAAATGCTCCCTTGCAGGTATGACGCACTGAAAAACAAAAACATTGACATCAAATAATTTTCTCTTTCTTTTTCTTTCGATAAAAAGAAAGACACCGTAAACCTTCGTGTCACGCTGTACACACGCACAAGCCAGAACTCACTATATAAAGTCAGAGCGTTTTACCTGCTCATCATCTCTTGCCGTCAGTGCTGTTCGAAGACCACAGGACATTGAAGAATTACATTCCATGTAAGTATAATTGCATGTTTGTAATAATTTAATGATGTTTAACACGCTGCGTCATAATAATTTCTTATTTGCGGATGTCATGTAAACGTCACACTATTCCAAATCTATATTTCCTGGACAACCCCATGACAGATCACATGTTAATTACATACGGTTGATGAAGTTCAACTGGTTTTTTTTATGTGTGCCATTTTCAAACTCTTCAGATAAAGAATAATTCTGCGAAACTTATCACAAAAACATATTGGATTAAGAATTGTAAAACAATTAACACAAATCCGCCGAGTGAAATTCAAGTAACAGTGCACTCCTATTACATGCCACAGCTGGTGTCTGCAATATTATTCTCTCGCTGATATGAACTTTTCTTTTCTTTGGATGTTGATATTGTCATTAAATATTTCAATTGTCTTCATTAAGAATGCACCGTTTGTCGATCGTGGAAATTCTGTGAATGTCACAAAGATACTACATTTCGTCTTCCAGCATGAACGCTCTCAAATTGACAGTCTTTATGCTCGTTATGATCGTCGCCTTGGCGACGCTCACAGAGGCATATGGCGGATATGGTGGATACTGTTGTGAGTATTTTCATGATGACTACAAACTAATTGAAGACTATATTCATTCTGTTGATACCATGTTCATTCTGGCAAAGTAATTGAAGAACATATTCATTATAAAAAAAATTGTTGTGCTTCGTCCAACGTTGTTTTTGTGTGTTTATAATCGTAGAAAAAGCAGTAAATAATGTCGCCGATTGGATTATAAGAATACATGCATCAATACAATTTTCAATACATGTGTATTATGTGTGTATAATTTTCAATCAAATTTAATTGGTAAATAATGATGCTCAGACGATCCAAACTAAATCCTTGCCCAGTTCCAGTTAAGAAACTTTATTTTTATAAAATAGATGATCGCATATTTTATTTTTCACCAACTCTCCAGCACCGATATGTCACGTCGTGAAAGGTTAACACTTTTAACCTTTGCAAGTTCTACGTATATGTTACACATTTCTTTCTTTTGTGGGGTTTTGAGTGAACGTTTCAGCGCACTGTAGATAAGCTTCTAGTGTTTGCAGTGGCATATATCGAACTGTTCAGTTGACGGGAGTGATGTTCATCAATTGAAATTAGCTGCGCAGGTATTGATTCAACCATAAATATACATTGATTTCGAAATCCACCCAAAAATATTTATGTATAGAACATGCATTAATGCGTGATAATAAACTGATATGCTCTCTGGTTTCAGTGAAAACCTGCAATGTAAAATGCAGGTACGGGTGTTGTACGTGCCAGGTTACAAGATACGATTACGACTACCATCACAGTTCTTGTAATGTATGTTGCTGCTGCCAGTGTGACCGACGTGGCTTCGCTAAATGCTACCAATACTTCAATTACCATTCCAAAAGGTACTAAGCAACCGGCAAATCCTGATTCGGGTTGTGGCTGCTTATTACTGAGAACGGCCATGTTGAAAATATAGAATTCGGAAGAGTTGTATTGATCAATAAATCCGTATCCTGGAATATTTCGTTGTATTTTGCGTATATTATGTTTAATGCATCAATTGTTTCATGAGGAAACTTTCGATAAAGTGCCACATCAAAGATTACTACTTAAATTAAAATGACTTGGAAGATGGTATGAAAAGAAAGGTACTACAATGTGCAGATTACTAAGAAAAAAAAATTATGATGGAGATAAACAATATCTACAAGATGAACCAGACAAATTAATGAAATGGTCTAAAAATGGCAGATGTTATTCGATTTTGGGAAATACACCTACGCGCACGCACGCACGCACGCAAGTACGTTAGTGCTGACATGAAACATTCACAGCAGTGTGCAATTGCAGCTTCATAAGGTAGTACAACGTACGACAAACATAACATAATAGCTGAGTTACCCGGCGTTGCACTAAGAGAAAAAGGCAGCCATAGGTATTTTGTACAGATGTCTAAGAAATAGAAAGAAAATTAAAAACGTTTAAATGACGGAGATAAACAATATTTACAAATTGATCCAGACAAATGAATGAAATGGTCTAAAAATGGTAGATGTTATTCGAATTTGGGAAATATACCTACAGGCACGCACGCACGCACGCACGCACGCACGCACGCACGCACGCACGCACGCACGCACCTACGTACGCACGCAACCACACACGTATGCACGCACGTATGCACGCACGCACACACGAACGCACGTGAGCAAGCACGCAAGTACGTAAGTGCTGACATGAAACATTCAGAGCAGTGTGCAATTGCAGCTTCATAAGGTAGTACAACGTACGAAAGACGAGATGATCCAGACAAATGAATGAAATGACCTAAAAAAATGGCAGATGTTATTCGATTTTGGGAAATATACCTAAACGCACAAACGCACAAACGCACAAACGCACGCACGCACGCACGCACGCACGCAAGCACGAACGCACGCACGCACGCACACACTCAACCACGCACACATGCACGCACGCACGAACGCACGCGAGCAAGTAGGTTAGTGCTGATATGAAACATTCAGAGCAGTGTGCATTTGCAGTTTCATAAGGTAGTACAACATACGAAAAGTAAAACAAAACAGCTGAGTTACCCGGCGTTGCACTAAGAGAAAAGGCAGCCATAGGTATTTTGTACTGATCTACATTATTATTATTATATAAGTCTTTTTTTAAAGTGGCGACTGTGGACTGCGCTATGATGTTGTTATAATGTACCTTTTTTCCCTGAAACAATGTCTATGGATAGATACAATGTCACTGCAGTGTAGCTAGTGTTACTTTGTAATGCTATATATTGACGTTTCTATATATAAAACACCTTTATGGAACATAAAAAAATATAAATTGAAAAGTATTCCTGATTACTTCGTGCGTCCAGCGCATTTGTACACATAATTATTATATTTCCGATGACATAGAAATCAAAATGATTCCGCAACTTCCGCTATAGCCTTTTCTTTCGTCCGAATCGGCCCACAAATGCTGCCGTGAATAAGACACAACAGATAATATAAACATATAAACAGACTCATTAATGTATATATTATTATATATGGAAAAAAGAGCTTATTATATTTATGAATAACTAAATAGTTAGGCCTCATTTAAAAAGTAGGAGTTTACACCCCTCAGTCGCTGTTACTGTGTTCAGGTAGAAAAAAAATCAAACAACATAAATATATACGTAATCATCGCATCATACGGACGTAACTAAAGAATGACCTCGCATCGCTTTGTGAAGTATATGCCAGTTTTATTTAATTAGTTTTTAATAGCTATTTTTACTAAGTCATTAAGAGGTGTTTAACAGATGTATTAAGCCTAGATTAGCAACAGAAAGGCAGGTTTCGAAAATATTATAGTTAAACTACCCAAGTGGATATGGACAAATGGTGCCAAAGATTGATGGCAAAGTTTAGCCCCTTTAGTCCTCCCTGAATGTAACACGATGTCCCGCCCTTTAATCCTGACATTTGCTAAATTCCTCTGATCTCAGAGGTCAACGATATTAGGGAACTGAGTGGGAGCCCTGGGAACCCTGGATTTGGCCAGCTCCAAGAGTTCAAAAGTTTAACTTACGAACTGGGCAAGGAAGTGCTGGCAGATGTCACTGTCCAGCGGTTGAGACGGTGGATGGTTTAACAAGTTGACCAATGGTAAAGCGAATTGGGTATTTAAGCAATCACAGAGCCTATTGTGACGGCGTCTGAATGTGGTAAGCTGATAGCGTAAGTACTCCGGAGGAACGTTTCCAAAGGGCGGGCAAGACTATTTAAAATTCACACTCATGTGTGTAGTCATGCCTAATTTTAGGCATCCAAATTTTCAGGCGGCGGGCCGTACCTGCTTTAGCTTTATAATTCAAAATTTCCGGTCAGAATTTACTTGTCAAGTCTTCTAGACGTTAAGAGTATATATACATTTTACGTGATGTTTACATTAAATACTTTTCTTTAAGGTTTACGGTGATATATATCTTCACTGTTTCTTATCATTGTCTTCATGAGTGATTATATTGCTACTATGTACGTAGCCGTCTGATTTACACGATTAAAATATCTTCGAATATGAAGAACAATGCGTTGACTACACTTATGTAATAATATGTGTACTCATTGGTCGATTGAGTACAAAATCAACTATAAATCTTGATCTGGCGAGCGCATAGAAGACGGATAATTAAAACACATCTACATATGTGAGAAATGCCTCCCGGACCTTTGCGTGCGGCCCCGAAGAAGATACGATGGGGAGGCATATATCGTACAGCATGAATATTATTTTTCAATGTGAACCGGTATTTATTTGTGAGTGAAAATCATGCCAACATTTGTCGTTGATACACATGATTTGTAAAAAGAGTTAACAAATGTTACTAACATTTGCCATCCAAGCCAAAGGCCGAGATGACAAGTGGACAAGGAAGTCATTGGCTTACAGAGAGTCCAACAATGTTCATCTACGTGTAATCCCCCTCCTGGGATACGTGTCAACCTTGTTTTTAAACATATTCAGGCTCCTAGCAGATACACAATCCGTAGACAATTTGTTACATCCATTTATTGTCCTCTGTGAGAACGAGTACTTCCTGATATCCAATCTACACTGATCCTTTACTAATTTTACCTCATGTCCTCTAGTTCTACTATTTTTATTCAGTAAAAAAACATATTTATATAAATATTTTCATACCCATTCAATATCTAAAAATAAAATTAATCTGATCTCTTCTTAACGTCCTTGCCTCTAGAGTTGTTAAACCACATTATTTCAGGCGTTAATCATAACTAAGGTCTCTCAGTTCTGGAATACGTTTAGCTGCTCTCCTCTGTATGCGTTCAAGCCAATATATATCCTTCTTACGATATGGCATCCACGTTTGTATATAGTATTCTAAATGAGGTTTAACTATTGCTTTATACATAGGCATAAGTAGCTTTTCTCCATGTTATATCTCCCAATGAAGCCAATAATGTGATTACAATTTGAAGCTGCAATACCGTTCTGTTCTCAAACTTTCATATCAGCATTATTATTGTTATTATCATTATTATTATTGTTATTATCATCATTATTATTGTTATTATCATCATTATTATTGTTATTATCATCATTATTATTTTATTTCCTTTTCTTTTACAATAGTACCTAGAACAGTATCTCCCATTTATCGTTTATTTCCAAGGTCACGTGTTCTGTATGTACACATTTACATTTCCCAAAATTTAATAACATTTGCTATTTGTCAGATCATTTAACTACGTTGCCACAGTTCACTCAGCTGTATAAATGAGTACCTGGCAATACAGACAGTGGTGGAAATGTGAACGAATCCTTTGTTGTCTTCGCGCAATTGCAGCGTGGCTGAATGCTTCCCAGAGAAGTTGAGATGGCCTTGGAATGAACAGGTCTGCCAGGGGGTGAAGTGTAAAGCGCCTTGAGCGGTCCTACGGGCTGGATACCGCGCTATATAAGAAACGTACCTTTACCTTTTACCTTTTTAGTTTGTCTCGATCGTTTTGTAAATGTTGTTTATCACCATCAGTGTTAACCTTTCTAAACACTTTTGTGTCATCCACAAATTTAAGTACGTGACTTGTTATATTGTCGTCCAAGTCATTGATATATATTAAGAATAATAAAGGTCCTAATACTGATCCTTGTGGTACCCCACTCAAAACTGATTTCAATTTTGAAACTTCTCCATCTACTAAAACACGCTGTCTTCTTTCAGTCAGCCATTGTTCTATCCAGTCAATTATGCCATCTACAATACCATCGGCTTCTAATTTAAGTAGTATTCTTTGATGTGGCACTTTGTCAAAAGCTTTCTGAAAATCTGAATAGATAATGTATATTTGTAAGGAGACAATACAAACCAGACGCGTTATTGCGCATCATTCATTCGAACTTGGGAATGAGTTATTGTTTGGTTTCTCAGTAAATACACCATTATATATTTCTGTCTAGAAATGTCCAAATGCACTAATATTCTCCATTGGCATTTATTGCGGTGAAATCATATGGCACTCAGCAAGTGGCGGAATGTTGTTTAAGGCATCCTTCAATAGAATGTTCAGGGAATTGTCCACAGGTAGTCAGACTGGAAGGAAGGGAGAGAGGGGACTTGTCTACAGGCAGTCAGTATAGAAGGAAGGGAGAGAGGGGATTTGTCTACAGGCAAAGGGTAGACCAATTTACAATAATATACATTGAGAGGAATGGGAACCCTGATATACGAGACAAGGACAAGTATAGTGACCATGCTAAGACACACACATACAAGAATGGGTTTCCCTGCTATATACGTACATAGACGAGTATCGGACATCCTGGTTTAGTATACATAGACAAGTATGGGAACCCTGCTATAAGAGACATTGACAAGTATGGGAAACAATGCGATAACAGTCGTGGAGAAGTATGGGAAACCTTGCTATAACAGACATAGACAAGTATGGGAAACCACATAGCTACGATCTAAACGTTTTAATTGGGAAATTTCCTCTTCGATGAAAGAAAATAAAAAAAATTTTACGGACAGAGAGAGAAAAATGGTCACAAACAGGGGCATTTGCGCGGCACATAAATGTATAACTCAGTATAGGGAGTATCGCCCCCCCCCCGGGTCTAACACATTCATCACAAATAGAGTGTGATCAGTTAGCACTGCACACGACGGTGTTGCCATCTGGCGAGTGGTACGCTAACTATGAATTTCCAGGAAACAGAGTTCCGTTTGGGTTTTGTCATGTTAATTTGTTGTGTTAATTGTCATTCTGTAGCTGTATGTTAATTGTCATTCTGTAGCTGTATGTATGTGTGTGTATATATATA
>SDWI01001158.1:128786-142008 GCA_009193005.1 Lamellibrachia luymesi
CAAAATGTAGTTCCACAGTGTCTCAATGATTGTCGTGTAAGTGTGACGTCAGCGTGACGATACTAACGTACGGTGTATCAGCAATTGACATAACAGTTCCGTGACATTTTACCTAGCAACCATATCAGGCCCGTCAAGCTATAAACAAATGGCCGTAAATGTTAAACTACCAGTCACTCCGCAGTGTTTCTCGTTGAACCTATGGTTTAAAGTAAGCGGACGTTTGCCTGAAAGTTAACGAAAAACTGCTAGCATATGTAATGCATAAGTTAGCATGCCTTGGTGTAAACAAATGTGGTGTGAATAGTGGTTGTGGGAATGTGAGTCGGTACCTGTAAGGTTCTACTGTTAATCGACAGATGGCGAACATTCGAATGTCGATCACTGTTCCAATATATGTATGTGTGATGTTATAGAAGTTGTGATAATGCGAATTTTAACCGTAGTATACAAAAGTGTCGTCAATTAAGATTAATTATCGTGATGTATGTAAATGAATGAGTGGCCGACGTCATTTCAATAAAATGAGCAATGCAAATTATTGAAACATTGGCGTATAGATCTATGCTAACGCCCAATAGTTTTCGTAGGTATTCAAACGTTAGAACAGCTGAGCGTTGCGTTCCGACGCTAGCTGTGTCGTTTCTGTTTAATATCATTAACCATTATTATTGGTATGATGTATTGTTTGGCAAAACAATAATTCTTTACATATGTGCGTACTTGTCGTGGACTCTCTCATTTAATCTACAGCATTACGTGTCGTACTTGTCGTGGACTCTCTCATTTAATCTACAGCATTACGTGTCGTACTTGTCGTGGACTCTCTCATTTAAAGTACAGCACCACGTGTCGTACTTGTCGTGGACTCTCTCATTTAATCTACAGCATTACGTGTCGTACTTTTCGTGGACTCTCTCATTTAAAGTACAGCAGGGGGTGACGAAAAGTTCACATAGACATCCACCAGGGACAATAAACAGTTCACACAGACATCCAGAGGGGCAATAAAGAGTTCACACATACATCCACCGGGGGATGAAGAGTTAACGCAGACATCCACCGAGGGCGATGAAGAGTTCACACATACATCCAACGGGGGCTATGAAGAGGTCACACAGACTTCCGCCGGGGCGATAAACAGGTCACAGAGACATCCACCGATGAACAGTTCACACATACATGCACAAAGGACAGAAGAATAATTCACACATACATACACCAGGAGCGATGAAGCGTTAACGCAGACATCCACCTGGGGCTATGAAGTGTTCACACACACACACACACACACACACACACACACACACACACACACACACACACACACACACATCTACTGGGGGCCGATGAAGAGGTAAAAAAACACAATCACCAGGGACCGATGAAGAGTTCACATATACATCAACCGGTGGCTGAATAAGTGGACACATAGAAAGCCACCGGAGTTGATGAAGAGGTGATGAAACATTTATTAAGAGCCGCCAAAAGAATCAACAAATACTGTGTAATATATCACGGCGTTCAAATGAATGACACCAACGGATAGAGTACATATTCAAGATGACGCACTCAGTGGTGGCGTTTGACTGACAACCAAATACTCTGTAATATATCACGGCGTTCAAAGGAATGACACCCGATGACACCAACGGATAGAATACATATTCAATGATGACGCACTCAGTGGTGGCGTTTGACTGACAACCAAAAGAGTATTGAATCCCGACTTCCCTTCTAAAAATAATTATTTTCTTGAAAGACAAACTTATCTTCAACGAGCACGTCCACACTTAGTAAAATTACACCGTTAGATTTGTTCATAAAGTTGTAATATGTCTGCTGATAGCCCAGAAGGAGGACAAGGATATTCACCTACCAAGCATAATTCAATAACTTTGAGCACCTCGAACTGTTATAAACCGCTAGCAGGTCGAACGACGTAAATATCTGACCTCTGAGGCGACAGCCACCATCAGGAAGAACCTAAGTAAAGTTAAGTAGTATAAAGTGACGATGATATCTCCGTACGTGTCTGTCTATGCTAATTTCAGTCGCTGTGCTGCGTCAAAACGTCTGGCTACGATGCGCTATGCTAGAATACAGAGCGATCGATCCGTGCTGTGTTGCGTTACACAAGCAGACAGCTACTCATAAAAAACCGACAGTAAAACACAGCGCCGACCAGCCGACTACTTCGGCCACGATTACCGACCAAGCTGAATGATAGTCGAGCGCTCGGAGGCTGTGAGACGACCACATGACAACCTCTCTACAAAATATAATTATCAACCAATGAAAACGCGAAGATAGTTTCGCGTTGAAATATATTGTAACGCGTTGATAAATCAACCAATGAGAACTCTGAGATAGTAACGCGTTGATATATTAATCAGTGAAAACGCGAAGATAATAACGCGTTGATATATCATCCAATGAAAACGCGAAGGTAGTTACGCGTTGAATTACACAGTAACGCGTTGATATGTTAACCAAGGACAACTCGTTTAGTCTTAGCTGCGCATTATGAAAAATAAAAGGCGGTAATTTACAGTAATGCGTGCGAATGTACATATATGCTGGCCACATCATGTTCAATGTAAAATAAGAAATGCCTATTCGCCGCATCCAAGGAGCACAAGAGCGCCTACATAAAAATTATAATTCCGCTTTTTTCTTGAAAATATTTAAACGTATAATCGATGACTGCCTCTGCCTTGGAACAATTGTTTATTTCTTGCATACCAGTGTCAACGAGTGCCCGGTCTAAACACAAGATATCAGTTTCAATTAAAGTTATACCCAATTCATTGCATCTCAGTCTGTGAATTACGTTTAACAATATAAAACAAGAAGATAATACGAATACCAAACATAGTAACTGGGGGGGGACATTCTCGAATTGTAAGGCCTTACGTATTTTAAGATAATGATTATTGACATAAAACAACACCCATGTTACATTTAATAAAGATAACATAACAACAAACGACTGCCAACTGTGTATGTGTTTGCAATGTTATGCACTATTATCATGCCCGAAGCAACGGGGGTTAATATGCATGTCTTAATGTCGGCTTACATTGAGCAGTATGTAGCCAGCATATAGCTATTTTCGTACGTATTACTGTAACTTACCACCTGTTGTGTGTAACTAAGACGATCTTTCATTGGTTCACTGTCTGATGCATAGCTAAACGATTTGTCATTGGTTGACATATTAAGGCTTTACTATATAATTCAACGCGTAACTATCTCTGCGTTTTCATTGGTTGATATATCAACGCGTTACTGTCTAATTCAACACGTAACTGTAACCGCGGTTATGGCCCTGTCGGCCTGCCATACGTTTATGGCCCTGTCGGCTTGCTATACGTTTATGGCTCTGTCGGCTTGCCATACGTGTATGGCCCTGTCGGCCTGCCATACGTTTATGGCCCTGACGACCTGCCATACGTTTATGGCCATGTCGGCCTGCCATACGTTTATGGCCCTGTCGGCTTGCCATACTTTTATGGCCCTGTCGGCCTGCCATACGTTTATGGCCCTGTCGGCCTGCCACACGCGTATAGTGACAACACGGCTCACATATTCCCTGGCACCCGGACTTTGTCAACTGCTGTCAACGTGCAATGATTACTTAACGGAACAGCCATTATACCTCTCTACCACCAGCGAACATGGGGAGTAACAAATAGGCATATATGTGTGTCTTGCAGCAGTTCGTTCTCTACAGTGATGTCACTGCGACGGCATGAGTGCGGCCTTTGTCAGCGCCCCGCCTGCCATATATGGGCATAAGGAGGAAAGGTGCCAACCATGTGGAATGATTAAACGATGCCGTACGAAGCTCCGATTTGGTTGGGCAACACTATAATAGTCATAATTGATGGTATATAGCGCCCACTCTGGTCATCATGGGCTGAGGAAACAGGAAAGCTTACCTTTGACGTCACGTCACTAATTAATACCACGAATCGGAATAGCTCTGTGGTTCTAGTCCATCATGTCGATATTTCGAAATTTAGACAGAGACACGAAATGCCATTGGTTTCTTATTCCTGGTGTCTACGTCAGCCAAGGGAAGTAAACTATCACACACAGTAGGGACAGGGGGACTTATTCCTGGTGTCTACGCCAGCCAAGGGAAGTAAACTGTCACACAGTAGTGGGGGACTTCTTCCTGGTGTCTACGCCAGCCAAGGGAAGTAAACTGTCACACAGTAGTGGGGGACTTCTTCCTGGTGTCTACGCCAGCCAAGGGAAGTAAACTGTCACACAGTAGTGGGGGACTTCTTCCTGGTGTCTACGCCAGCCAAGGGAAGTAAACTGTCACACAGTAGTGGGGGACTTCTTCCTGGTGTCTACGCCAGCCAAGGGAAGTAAACTGTCACACAGTAGTGGGGGACTTCTTCCTGGTGTCTACGCCAGCCAAGGGAAGTAAACTGTCACACAGTAGTGGGGGACTTCTTCCTGGTGTCTACGCCAGCCAAGGGAAGTAAACTGTCACACAGTAGTGGGGGACTTCTTCCTGGTGTCTACGCCAGCCAAGGGAAGTAAACTGTCACACAGTAGTGGGGGACTTCTTCCTGGTGTCTACGCCAGCCAAGGGAAGTAAACTGTCACACAGTAGTGGGGGACTTCTTCCTGGTGTCTACGCCAGCCAAGGGAAGTAAACTGTCACACAGTAGTGGGGGACTTCTTCCTGGTGTCTACGCCAGCCAAGGGAAGTAAACTGTCACACAGTAGTGGGGGACTTCTTCCTGGTGTCTACGCCAGCCAAGGGAAGTAAACTATCACACACAGTATTGGACTTCTTCCTGGTGTCTATGCCAGCCAGGGGAAGTTATCACACACAGTAGGGACAGGGGCGTTTCTGGTTGCCCGTAGGAATCATAGTAAAGATGACATGCAACATACAGCATTTTCCATGTTGATCTTCTCGAAACAAATTGTAGGACTTGACGAAAACATTACTGCTGAGGTCGGTGACAAGGTATAATCCCCACAGTGTAGCCCGACTTTTAGCATCGGTTTTAGTTTGGGAAACATTACTGATCTGGAGCCACATCTGGAGCCACATCTGGAGCCACATCTGGAGCCACATCTGGAGCCATATCTGGAGCCACATCTGTAGCCACATCTGGAGCCACATCTGTAACCACATCTGTAGCCACATCTGTAGCCACATCTGTAGCCACATCTGGAGCCACATCTGTAGCCACATCTGGAGCCACATCTGTAGCCACATCTGGAGCCACATCTGTAGCCACATCTGAAACCACATCTGTAGCCACATCTGCCGCGCCACGTTTTGACGCGCCACTAAAAATCCACCGAATATTGTTTGGTCCACAGCAATAGGAGCGTCAAGATGGTAATATTGTTTTAACACATTGTCACAATAACAATTTGGAGGCTGGACGAACAAAAGTAAGAATTAATGACGAGTTGTACGTACGTTAACGTGCAGCCTGTAGGCATACGATCGGCACACGGTAATGTGATAATATCATGAGACAACCCGACGTATGTCGGAAAAATCACAAATTGAGATTTCAGCATTTCCTGAAAAGTTTATTAATTTCTGAATAACATGCAAAAACATAAATTAATTACATGAAATGGTGTACATCAGAGAGTTATATCAAAACAGTATTCCACAACTTTGAACTTGTGATGGTGGGGCATATCGATGCGCAGAGCAAAGAAAGTGAAGACATCGTTTACAACAAAGAGCGCCACCTTCTGCGGCCTTTTTAAACATTACAATGTTCTTAAAAGTGTAAAAATAAATAATCGTTTTCGTCGTTATATAAACCCGACTGGGATACCCTTCCACCAAGTTGAAAAACGAAGACATCACCGACGAAAATTAAGCATATTCTCAAAAAGTCTCGAGGGACCACGATATGAAAACGTTTCGGGATTTCTTCGTTTGGTATAACAATATAGACGTGGTCCCGTTTTTGGAAGCTTTACCATTTTCTTTCTACAGAAATCGCAACATAGACATGTTTAAAGAAGGCATACTTGTTCCCAGGTAACACTGAAATTCATGTTGAACGCATTACCACCGGACGTACATTTTTCTTCTCAACAAACAGAATAAAGCCTTACACGACACCCTCAAAAACGGACAGACTGGCGGCACTTCGTTATTTTTCATAGACACCACAAAGCGGGCGTTACAAAGATCAGACTGTCCGAACTTGGAAAAGCCGCTCGCTCGTGCGAAGCTATCGTTGGCTACGACGAAACAGCTTTATACCCGTGGTCCTCGGGCAGGACATGTCCACCGAGCCACACGTCCGTCGTAGCCACGATAGCGACTTCCGACCCAAACAAATTCACCGTTACGGAAAACTAGCCATGGAGTGGATGGTGTGGGAAGCTAGTAGGACCCACATGGAGATCAAACACCAGTTTAACGTTAGAGAGAAACGCTTTAGTAAGAGAAATATTCCCGTTGACGGAAAGTGTAAGATAACCGACACCATATACCAATTTCATTGTTGTTCTCTGCCACGGTTGCTTCTGCGCGAGTAAAGAAATTAACCCCATCAACAGGAAAACCTATATCTTATATGCGTGAAGAAACTAGATCCAACACGGAGTATTGCGTCGTTTTGTCACCGCCGTTGTCGAAATGTGGGAGTGTGAGTGGAAACATTAAAACAAAATTAAGAAGTAAAAAGTTGTCTAAAACAAAATTTCCTGGAAAATGACCCAAGACGAAATTTTATCCGACCTTTACAAAGGTGGCTTGTTTTGTAGAATTTGACGTTTCTGTTCCGAATCATTTGAAACATCATTTCGGCGAATTGTAACCGATGTTCAAAAACACTGACGTAACCCTTTCTGACATCGGGGATTTGATACGTGCGTTCGCCGAGGATCACTGTATATTATCAATTCCCCGCCGCACCCTGGTTGCCTCTCATTTTAGTCAAACTATTTTGTTACCAACACCCCTTTTACAGTGGTACCTGAAGCATGGTTTAGTCGTATCGCACATCTATCAAGTCGTAGACTACGAACCTAAACNTCTTATTTTAGTAAAACTATTTTGTTACCAACACCCCTTTTACAGTGGTACCTGAAGCATGGTTTAGTCGTATCGCACATCTATCAAGTCGTAGACTACGGATCTAAACCACGCTTCAGGGTCTTCGGTGACTCCGTCTCGGATGCACGTCGTCACGGCGACTTGGATCAGGACAAATCGTAGAGTACGAACCTAAACCACGCTTCAGGGTCTTCGGTGACTCCGTCTCGGATGCACGTGCATCAGGACAAAGGAGTCAGACCACAGTTGAGAATTGCATTGTTGGCCATGTTAACGTTTTGTCTGATTATAAGAAAACGTGACCACTAACAATTCTGAAACTTTTCACAGCAACTGCCATCATCTCATCGACATGCTGACCAGGTTTTATCAAAATCGCATACCTCCAGCTCTTTTAAAACGCCCCGAGGTGCGATGCCCATCAATTTTGACAAAAATAGCCATGTATTCATGCGCCTNAAAACAAATGCTGCGATTTGTGGTTTTTATAAAATAAGAATTATGTACATAAGTATTGTGTTTTTTCGTAGCATTTAAAAACAAATGCTGTATTTTAATTTAGATTACCACTGTTCTGTAGCATTTAAACAAATACTCTGCTTTGTAATTTTTACAAAATTACATTGTATTATAATCACCTTCTCTTTGGTGCTTATGGATAAAATAATTGATAGGAAACAAGTGGTTTTGTCGACGATTTTATTGGTTTCCAAAAAAGCAACACTACACGCAGACATTAAACGTTGCTCTTAGCAGTATCGAATACACTACAGTCGTTGGGTTTTTTTTTTAAGTCTTCTTGGGTATGCCTCAACATCGATGCAATGGGTACACGGCGCATTACTGTCCACACACGCCAGACAGCGGACTCTGAAGTGTTCTGTCGTTGAAAGTCCAATTTGCGCAGTTGTAACGCTGAAAATTGCATGACAATTTCCGGAAGTCACGTGGCTGTCTTGCAGTCAAAACAATAAATGTTCCGCTCCCTTAAACGTAACTTTATTTTCGCATGTAACTCTAATTAATTTTCGCCCACACGAGGGCGCCACCTTAATTCAAGCCGATTCATTACACATGCCACCACTATAAACGTCATTAGTCATTCCACACGAGGGCGCCACCTCAACTCTAACCGATTGATTTCGTATCCGCTAGGTGCCGTCACATGTTGTATGGAAGTGACAAGAAGTTTGTGAGTTGAAAGTTTGTAAGTTGGAAGTTTGTTAGTTAGAAGTTTGTGACATGAAGTTTATGATTTGAAAAGTTTGTAACATGACCTTTATGAGTTGAGAGTTTGTAACATAAAAGTGTGTTGAAAGTTTGTAAGTCAGAAGTTTATAAGTTGGAAGTTTGTAACTTGAAAGTTTGCGAATTGAAAGTTGGTAACATGAAGTTTGTAAGTTGGAAGTTTATGATTTGAAAAAAGTTTGTTTTTTGAGAGTTTGTAAGTTGAAAATTTTTAACGTGATGTTTGGCAGTTGAAAATGTGTAATATGAAACTTTGTAACACGAAAGTTTGTAAGTTGAAAGTTTGTGAGTTAAAAGATTGAAAGTTGAAAGTTTGTGACATGAAGTTTATGATTTTAAAAGTTCATAATTTGAAACAATTTTAACATGAAAGTTTGTTAGTTGAAAGTTTGTAACATGAAAGTTTGTGAGTTGAAAATTTGTAACATGAAAGTTTTTAAGTTGAAAGTTTGTAAGTAGGAAGTTTGTAAGTTGGAAGTCTGTAAGTTGGAAAGTTTGCGCGTTGAAAGTTTTTGAGTTGGAAGTTTGTAATTTGAAAGTTTTTGAGTTTGAAATTTGTAATTTTAAAGTTTGTGTTTTAAAATGTGTGAGTTTGAAATTTGTGAGTTGGAAGTTTGTAACATGAAGATTAACTTTACCAAATCAACGGAATCAAATGCGCTCGCTGACTCTTTATCGCAGGTGGTCGTCGTGATATTGGAGGCGATATCGATAGGTTTGGATGATGAGGTCCTCGGTAGTTCGATGCTGCTTTCGCTTGCAGCCGGTGGTTCTTCCAGTAGTAGCTACCTTTGTCGCCGCCTTTGCCACGTCCCACTAAAAGAACGTTTAGAAAAGGTGACAATTAAATAAGTATAACAACGATACAGGTCCCTTATCAGGAGGCCACCATTTTAAAAGGCATGACGTGGGTTTGGCCATCTTGGTCGGAAGCACTTGGGATTAGGAAGCTGACACGATAGTTTTTAGGTGTACATATTTACATTAACTCAATAATTACTCACCACCAATACGTTTATCTTCTCCGATTGTCGTTGTCTCTTCCCTAGGCATCTGCCATCGGCGGCGTGGCGGTTGAAATGGTTCCTTTTGGTGAAGGTGATATGTTACTCCTCACACGTCGTCGATGGTCGAGTCGACTTTCATTTCTTAAGCGTCGGCGCCAGTGCTTTCTCTAGAAAGAGCAATTTACGTTCTGTAGCAGTTTTGGTACGTCTTACGCGTTTTGAAGAATCCATGTTATATCTTCACAGACGAGTGATCGAATGGCCAAAGGGGCGGTTGAGTTACTGCATAACTATGTTCGGTCACGTGATACTACAAAACACCAAATGCAATAGCGTGTAGCATAGTGTTAATGCACGAGTCTACCAACTAAGCCAGAAGACTAAACAGTTGCTGATGTCACCATTTCACAACCTGCTGTGTCTATGTTGTTACATTGTTTCAAAGTGTCTAAAAATAGCATAAGATTTGCGCATTTTCGTTTTCTGGCGGCGGGAATGTTACAAGTGATCAGTAAAATACACCAGGTCAGTTCTACAAAACAATATTCACGTTGCGAGTGGGCAACAGGAAGTGACAAAACATACGTTAATAGAACAACGAAACGACGTTTCGTCTACATTTGCCACTACACAAACATGCTATGCAAGGTAAGAATTAACTATTATTAACTAAAAGTCCTACCTACTTAGCTTAACAGTGGTAGCATGCATATAAAGGTCTTACTTTCTTATGGTCAAGGTGGTGCTGTAGGTGCGAATTTTTCGGTTGATAGTTCGTACACGCGCGACGGTATATAGCATGCTACACATCAACACTTCTAATATGATAGCTCTATGCACTATCTCGTCCGACATACACTGATGCATCGTTGAAATGCGAGCGATCGAATGGCTAGAGTGGCGGTTGTTGACCAGCATAACTCTGTTTAGCCACGTGAAACAACCAACCAATCTCAAGACGTGTAACATTGTTTCAACTGACGAGTCTACCAATCAAATCATAGGACTTAAACTGTTGATGATGTCAGTTAAAAATGTGCGCCAAGTTATTACATATTAAGTCACTAGGAGTAAAACTTACTTATCATAGCTTAACTTACGAATGATACACAATACTTACAAATACGACAAAGCAACAAGATACAGAATTTTTGCATATTTATTAATTTTTTACAAACAAATTTACAGGTCACCGAACGGTCATCGTCAAATCATTCACGCATTTCTGCGTTACCTCTGAATCGGAGTCGTGTAACCAACTCTTAACATTGCGCACCTGATCGTCCGACAGGTCGGCAAGTTTCATATCTGCATATACTAAAACTATTAACTAGTCTTTCAACACTACAGTTTCATTAATGTCTTGTATAGCCTCGTCAAAGTGCATTAGAATATTAGAAGGCAGCTGACAGTGGTGAATCTTTTGAATGGGTTGGCTAAGACCTCGTCCTACGTGTTGCGCTATGTGACGTGCGAAACCCTTCATGATTGCTGTAACTGGGATTCTGTATCTCTCGTGTCGCAGGCAGTCGGGTTGACGGATGTCCCGGCAGCAGAAGAACACACACTTTGTGTAATCTACACGACTTGCAGGTGTTTTATATTGTAGTTGACGTGAGTAGAAATCAAAGCATTCAGTCTGTTATACTGTAACTTCTCTGGCTTTACAACAAAATCATTTTCTTTCGTGTCTACGAGATTGTTCATGTGTTCGTCAAACAAGATCAACCACAGCTTTTTTTACCAGTCGCCGTTTCAACGACGTACACACGCCCGCAGAAATGCATCGGATTTCCCGTAACCGAGTCTGTCACATCGCAGCTGATCGCATACGTCGGCACGCATGCACTTCTTGCAATACCGACAGCCGACGTAGAACGGAGCGTTATGACGGACTTCATATCACCACGAGTTCGTCTATATGCAAGTTTCAATCTCTCAATTCTTTCGTCTTAAGGAATATTCTTCATACAAGGAAATTGCTTTGTTGCGCGTCTCTGCACATTTTCGATGGCATCTTTGTATTTTTGTTTATAAGGGGACCATATTGATATTGCATAATTTAGATGACTCCTAACTAAAGTTTTATACAATGGCAAAAAATTATGTTGATTTAGGATTGTAAAGGACCTTCTAATAACTGCCATGATACTGTTTGCTTTGTTTATTTTTGGTCAGTCAGAATTTGTACCATTTACATTGACCTGCTGTACCCGGTCAGACAAGAACGCCTGGATCCATCTTATCATGTAATACTCTATGCCATACAATTTAAGTTTGTCTATAAATTATTTATGAGGGACGGTGTCGAAAGCTTTCATGAAATCCAAATATACTATGTCTATATATTCTCCTTTATCTAAAGCTTTGGTCCATGAGTCAATAACATTTAATAGTTGGAGTACCGTAGAACGACCTTTAATAAAACCAAATTGTTGCGTACTGAATAATTTATTTCTTATCATATGCTTGACAATATGGTCTTTGACACATTGTTCCATACATTTACATATTATACTTAAGCTGACTGGTCTATAATTTCCTGCGTTTTTTCGATTACCCTTCTTAAATATGGCTGAGAAACTTCCCTGTTTCCATTCCTTTGGTAGTTCACCCACAGCCAGTGAGTTATTAAACAGCCTAGCTAGTGAATTACATAGATGATTAGATGGCTCTTTCAACAACCTAGGATGAACACCATCTGGCCTTACCGATTGACACAGATTAAGGTTATCAAGTTTTGGTAATCATTTCCTCATCGAGAGTCTATTCTTCCATGGCGTGCCTTAACTTCACTAGTGGAATATGAGGGATATCACCATCTGGCCCTATAGTAAAAACAATTGAAACAAATGTCCTAAGTCATCCGCCTTTTCCCTATCAGAGTATGTGAGTCTAGATTTAGTATTTTAGGGTCTGTGTTCAGGTCTGAAACACCTTCCCGATTCTTGGTCTTGGAGTTCATATATTTCTATACTGCTTTGGGATTTGTCTTAGCTTCGGTTGCTAGCTTCATCTCAAATTCCTTCTGTATCCTATTCGTTAATTTACGGACTTGATTTCTAGCCCTACAATATTCAGTGTAGTATTTTCCTTCTTTTGTCTCCATATAACGTTTCCATAAAGTGTGTTTTTTCTTAATTTTCTTTAATGATTCCTTGTTTAGGGGTACTTTCCCTTTATGTTTGTTAATATTACTCACTAGTCGATCAGGGATGAATTAATCCTCTTTTTAATATATATTCTTTAAAACCTAACCATTGATGGTTTATAGTGCTCGTGCCAAGTATCTCGCCCCAGTCTTTGTAGTCTAGTTTCGTCTTCATACTATTATAATCCCCTTGGTCGTAATTATATTTAAGTCGTGTATGAATTGCTATTTCTGCATAGAACATAACTATAATGATGAAGACAGAGTGATCACTCTTACCAAGTGGGCTTTCGTACACTATTATCGTCTATCATACCTTTTTCATTGGTGGAAACTAAATCAAGAATTATTGATTTATTTCCTAATCGCCCCCTTGTGGGGAGTGTGACATGTTGGAAGAGGAAATAATTATCTCTTATTCCTTCTTAAAATGTTGTGTTTGGGCTATTAGTATTCTCTGAGAGTATGCACCAGTTTTGCCAGTCTATGTTGGGGTAGTTCCAAGCAAGAGAAGATGTGTGTATATAGCGCATTACCTCACTAATCAGTTCATTTAATTGTTCATTATTGGTGCCAGAGCTGCCCGGGCTTCTATATACACATCCTATCAGAAAAGTGTCTTTTTGTTTTGTTTAATTTTATCTCAACCCATATCGATTCTTGAAAGTTGGTTCCTAAAGATACAAAAGGTTTTGCGTTTAGTGTTTTGTGGGTATATATATATATATATATATATATATATATATA
>SDWI01001158.1:173084-184047 GCA_009193005.1 Lamellibrachia luymesi
TTAACATTCGCACCTTGAACAAATAAAAAATTGCAACATTGTATGAACGTCAAATGTCCAAGTCCTTATAATGGCGATGACCTTATAATTGCGTTGTCGACGTTATTTCAACGTTGTGCCAACGTCACATATATCCACGTCGTTATAACGTTGATGATCAGACATTGTAAAACGCCATATTTATATGTATGTACCTAGTTGGTTGGGTTGTCGACGTGATTGCAACGTTGTATGGACGTAAATTGTTCACGTCATTCTAAAGTTGATGACCAGACGTTGCAAAGACGTTGGGTTGGGTTGTCGACGTGATTTCAACGTTGTGCCAGCGTCATATATATCTACGTCGTTATCACGTCGATGACCAGACGTGGTAAATAGGTTGTATTTATAGATGACACTAGTTGGTTGAACTGTCGATGTGATTACAACGTTGCATGGATGTCAAATTTCCACGTCCTTATAACGTTGATAACCAAACGTTGTGAAAACGTTGGGGTGGGTTGTCGACTAGCTCCCATCTCGCCCGAACCCAACACCCCCAAACCTTGTTTACCATTAATAAAGGTTGCAACAAACATTTATCTTCTGATACAAACATGGACAATGCAATACTGAGCGTAGCGTTTCTATTGAATACTGACGACGCGATGGTAATTTCCCTGCAGCATCTGCACGTCAAGGAAAAAACTGCCTCCGAAAAAGACGTTTTTGTTTCAATGATGCTACCAATGAGTATTGTTGGAAAATGTTCAGATTTTAAAAGACGATCTGCATCGACTGAAGTGCGTCGACCGGGTGTCCTATTTATGTATGTGTGGTACGTACACTAATTAGCGCCTGCACCCGCTCACCCGGATACTGCCACGGCTTTCTAACCAGGCGCCCCGGGAAGACTATAGCGACGGGCGTCACTTCCACTTAACGATAAGTGGCCAGCCGTGTTCTGTAAACATCCATGCTGCCCTGAATATGCTCTGTGCACATTCATGCTGCCCTGTACATGCTCTGTACACATTCATGCTGCCCTGTACATGCTCTGTACACATCCATGCTGATATGTACATGCTCTGTACACATACATGCTGCTCTGTATATGCTTTGTACACATCCACGCTGCCCTGTACATGCTCTGTACACATCCATGCTGCCATGTACATGCTCTGTACACATCCTTGCTGATATGTACATGCTCTGTACACATACATGCTGCTCTGTACATCCTATATACACATCCATGCTGCTCTGTATATGCTCTGTACACATCCATGCTGCTCTGTATATGCTCTGTACACATCCATGCTGCTCTGTACATGCTATGTACACATCCATGCTGCTCTGTATATGCTATGTACACATCCATGTTGATATGTACATGCTCTGTACACATCCATGCTGCTATGTATATGCTCTGTACACATCCACGCTGCCGTGTACATGCTCTGCACACATCCATGCTGCCCTGTACATGCTCTGTACACATCCATGCTGCCCTGTACATGCTCTGTACACATCCTTGCTGCTCTGCACATGCTATGTACACATCCATGCTGCTCTGTACATGCCCTGTACACATCCTTGCTGCCTTGTACATGTTCTGTACACATCCATGCTGCCCTGTACATGCTCTGTACACATCATTGCTGCTCTGTACATGCTCTGTACACATACATGCTGCTCTGTACATGCTCTGTACACATCCATGCTGCTCTGTACATGCTCTGTACACATATATGCTGCTATGTACATGCTATGTACACATCCATGCTGCTCTGTACATGCTATGTACACATCCCTGCTGACCTGTACATGCTCTGTACACATATATGCTGCTATGTACATGCTCTGTACACATCCATGCTGCTCTGTACATGCTCTGTACACATCTATGCTGCTCTGTACATGCTCTATACACATCCTTGCTGCCCTGTACATGTTCTGTATATATCCATGCTGCCCTGTATATGCTCTGTACACATCCGTGCTGCCATGTATATGCTCTGTCACGCCCGAGCGTCATACATTTAAATGGGTAGACGTCCCCAGTTCGCTGCCCCGACGCAGCTAACCCGCACAAAGTTTAGCCAGCCGAGGCTGTTGTCCGGGGATGGGCAGCCGCGGTCTTTACGCGGCTACTTGGAGCCATATGTGCGAGTTGCGTGGTTTGGGTGGACCAATGCTGCAAGCCAACCAGCAAGGGTGCGGCTGCCTGGCATGCAAATGTACTCCCATCTCGCCCGAACCCAACACACCCAAACCTTGTTTACCATTAATAAAGGTTGCAACAAAAAATTTTCTTCTGATACAAATATGGACAATGCAATACTGAGCGTAGCGTTTCTATTGAATACTGACGACGCGATGGTAATTGCCCTGCAGCATCTGCACTTCAAGGAAAAAAATGCCTCCGAAAAAGACGTTTTTGTTTCAATGATGCTAGCAATGACTTTTGTTGGAAAATTTTCAGATTTTAAAAGACAATCTGCGTCGACTGAAGTGCGTCGACCGGGTGTTCTATTTATGTATGCGAGGTACGTACACTAATTACTGTCTGCACCCGCTCACCCGGATACTGCCACGGCTTTCTAACCAGGCGCCCCGGGAAGACTATAGCGACGGGCGTCTCTTCCACTTAACGATAAGCCGGTGAACCGACCTGTAATAGTGTACATGTTGAGAGGTGGCTCGTTCGAACATGTTGCGAAACGTCGTGTGCACGTATGTTCACGTTATCGATCCGAACAGTGTTCGAAGACGTGGCTAAGCCTACATGGCTTTGCAGCGCCGCTTCACTGGTCGACGTGAGGCCCACTGGGAATGCTTGTCAGCGACTTGCTGCCATGGCGCGGGGGTTGGACATGCCTTTCCTCCGGAATATGTTGTTTAATGAAGCATATGCAGAACCCGGTGATATATGCATGTTTGAATAGCAAGCTCGATTCCCACTTATTGTAAGTGTGGACGGTTCGATGTATTTATTTTTACCAACTCGCTACCGGTCATGTGTGACCCTATGCTATATCACGTAAGTCTCGTCACCTAGTTCTAGCTCTGGAGTCCACCGGCGACCTCCGCTCTGACGCCCGCGAAAAGAATATGACCACATCATGCTTTATCGAACAATATATACGGACAAATACATTCAGTACATTTTTTTAAAGAACGAAACGTTTTCTCTAATAGGTGGTCGCTACTCGTTCGCGTGAGTTGACCACAGTTAGTGCGGCCCGTCTAAGATTGACCCAAACGTCGCACTGACAACCGAAATTCCATTGCCCCAACCCCAACATTCACCTCAAAATCGTTTTTGATTGTCAGAACAATATTGTCATTATATACACTGGTCGGGGCCAAATTCACTTTACTTAATAGAATTAGCCGTTTTTAAAAAAAAAAATCTGAAGTAATAGTTGTACAAGAGCTATTTATTTTAAATAACAATTTCACAGCCACCGCCATCATGTCATTGATATTCTAAAGAGTTGTGTCAAAGTCACACACGCCTAGCTCTTCAACCGCGTTGACCTTAGTTAGCAAACGCGTCTACCCTCCGGTATCGGTGGTTTTTGCCACATATTAATACGCCTACCGGTGTACCACAAAATACCTACGGGTCTTCGAATCCGCTTAATACAGCAACATCTCACTACCAAATGTCGGACATTTCAAATGTTCCAACCTTGCTTGCTGAATACAGTTCTTTTTTGGCAAATAAAATCACTGACATCGGCTAAATTGCGTACATTTAGGCATTATATTCGTGAGAAATATATCCGGAAGTCTAACTGTTGTTTAACCTTTTGAATGCCGCGACGAAAACTAATGCGAGTCGAATGTAGACAAACACGGGTAAAACATACGGACCGACACATATACGGACCGACACATACTTGGCGTTCGTAATGTCATTGTCTGATGCGGAAAGACACAAAAGTAAAAGGTGAAATATACTTAAGCGCGAACACCTGCGACCTCTGGCGGGCCGTTGGTCACCTCGGTCCGCTACCAAATCGGCCAACCAGCAGTGTGTCGTGTGTCGTATGTGTGTGCGTGTGCGTGTGTGCGTGTGCGTGTGCGTGTGCGTGTGCGTGTGTCAAAATAAATAACGGTTGTACAATTTAAAAACATAAACCCTTGATGTCATTAAGTAGTCACGGCGTAGGCCTACATATTGTAGGCTAGAGGTTGTTTTGTTGGAAAAGGAAAGCAGACAGGGAATAGCATATCAATGCCGTTGCATTTTTATTACATATGTACTGAAGATTTGCATTAGCTGCGTAGCTTTACAGTGGGACACTATTGTTTGCCCACATTAAGCGTTGACGTTTGTAAGTAGGTAGAAAACAAATACAAATTGTTTCTACTCTAAGAAATTCAATATAATATATGATCTCGATATTGACGTTTGATAGTAATTTCGAGCGTTTTTCGACCCCGTTGATGACTTAATTAAAATGACCCTCATATTTCCGAATAAAGTTTTTTGATTCCTTATTTTTGTCAAGTCAATACGTTACGGCAATTTTACGCATGAGCCAGTTATTCATGTTACTGTTTGATTTGGCAACGTGTGGATAACTTCGACCTTTCTCGCTCGAAATACTAAGTTATTGCCGTGGACATTATCGGTGTGTCGTCGTCAGAAAACCGTGCGTCGATTGAATTTGAACACGTTTCAGTTACGCGAAGTTCAATGTTATCGTCGTGGCGATCTGGTGGCGATCGAAGCGTTTTAATTGTACAAGGAGCATCCGCTGCAATATATTTACATTATTTCGCTGAAATCGGTCTATTCTATGTCTGCATTTGCCAGAATTTCCACAACATCAAAATGCATTCATATAGTAAGCTATTAACACGACAAGGGTTGACAAAAAGACAAAAAATATTTCTCCAAGGTTTACTGACTTTCTCCCGTATGAGCATTTGTTGTAATACTTATTTTGTTCTACTGATAGTCGCCGTTGGGTTACGACGGCGACTACAGTGATGTGTTGTTAGTAAAACGATATTGTACGTTGCATATAATCCATTTGTTTCATGGTCTTTCATGGCTTGGAATTGTCACAAAATGCATCGACATCATAACATACTTATACCTTATGACGATTCTGATCGCAGGATCCATTTGATTCCTTCTTCAGAATCAAATATTTTTATATCATATTTTCCGGTTCCATTAGTTATTGTTAAAGGAGATTCATAGTCGTATATTATTGCCTGGGTAGACCAGAATTTGTCTAGTTTGTTTTTAAGTGAGTTAATTGATCTAGCTTGTATTACAGAGTTTGGGAGACTATTCCATGGTTCCGCCACTCTAAGAGGGAATGCATTTAAAAAAAAATAGTTTTACTCTTTGGGTAAATATTTTAAGGGAGTGTCCTCTATTTCCTGATCTTAGTGTCACATACTCCCATTTCAGGAGGTTTGGTGCAGATTCATTATCGTACAGTTCGTGCATTATTTTATAGACTATCATGTCTCCTCTTAGCCTTCGGTATGCTAATGTGGGTAGCTTCAGTAATTTTAGTCTTTCTATATATGATAAATACCTCATACCAGGAAATTCTTTATGTTTCGCACATACATCCCAATACAGTACTTTTGAATATAAGCAATATTACAATAACCGAAGATTGTCAGCGAACAGTTTTCGTTATACTGACTAAAGGTTGGCTTTTAGTCAGTATAACTAAAGTTATGACAATAAAGTCCTGCCGTTTTAAAAGTGTAAAAAAAAGTCGTTGTTAATAAAGTGTTGTAAAAAACATGCTTTTAACATTATCGAGGTCACTCCTTTATTGTGAAATCGTTATTGTCATCACATTATCTTAATCAATGTCATCACATTACATTATCGTAGTCACGTCGTTGTCGTGACGCATTCAATGTCATTACGTTGACGTAGTCACGCTGTTGTCGGAGTCGCCCCATTGTTGTGACGTATTCAATGTTATAACATTGTTGTAGTCACGTCGTTGTTGTGACGTATTCAATGTTATCACATTGTTGTAGTCACTTCGTTGTTGTGACGTATTCAATGTTATCACAGTGTTGTAGTCACGTCGTTGTTGTGACGTATTCAATGTTATCACATTGTTGTAGTCACGTCGTTGCTGTGGCGTATTAAATGCCATCATATTGACGTAGTCACGTCGTTGTTGTGATGTGTTCATTTTCATCACATTGACGTAGTCACGTCGTTGTTGTGATATGTTCATTTCCATCACATTGTCGTAGTCATGCCGTTGTCGTGACGTATTCAATGTCATCATATTGTCGTAGTCACGACGTTTTTGTTACGAATACAATGACATCACATTTTCATAGTCACACCGTTGTCGTTATGTATTCAATGTCATCATGTTGGCGTAGTCAAGTCGTTGTTGTGACGTATTCAATGTCATCACATTGTTGTAGTCACGTCGTTGTTGTGACGTATTCAATGCCATCACATTGTCGTAGTCATGTCGTTGTTGTGACGTATTCAATGTCACAATAGTGTCGTAGTCACGACTTTGTCGTAACGTATTTAATTACATCACAGTGTCGTAGTCACGCCGTTGTTGTGACGCATTCAACGTCATCATATGGCCTTAGGCGCGTCGTTATCGTCATCTCGTCGTTTTCACATTTCACGTCATACCGTCGTTGTGACGTAATATTTATAAGGACGTTGTCGTCATCGTGACGTACTTAGTAGTGGCAGTGGTGGCAATAACTCAGCGAAAGTCGAAGGTTTATCGCATGTGCCGTCGTAAAACCGTAAGGCAGCTGACAGTTCCGCGTTCAAGCGGCATCTTATAAATCAGTGCAAATAATGCTGCGTCCTAAGTTGTCATTCATCGTAATCTGATTATGGTCGTTCTTGCAGTGGTTGCAAGCTCAAAAAAAAAACACGGCCTGACGGGCTGACTGCAAGTTCCGGCAGACACGGCCTGACAGGCTGACAAGAAGGTCCTGCAGACAGGGCCGGACGGGTTGATTGCAAGCTCCAGCAGAAACGGCCTGACGGGCTGGCTACAAGTCCCGGCAGACACGTCCTGAAGGGCTGAACACATGACAGACTAATCATTGAATTGCACGTAATATCGGCTCTTGCTGCATGACGGCAAGTGACGTCATTGTATCGGGGCGGTCCATTCAACGACAGATCGCCACAAATAGTTGACTACCAAATTCGAATACTTTAAGTGGAGATACCTATGTGTAGAATCAGGTTGAGTGAAAGGGGTTGGTACAGTTTCGCCAAGAGATTAGTGTCTGATGACACAAGAGGCAATAGATTGTGTCGATGCAATACAAACGCAAGTATCTGTGTTGTCCGCGTGCTGTTGCCATTTCTGACTATTTCGTCGTGTTGGTGGCATTTCTATTTGAACAACGCAGTACGTACGGTAAGATTCATATCGACAACGTCGTCTACTGTGAAAGTCAGTGAAACAGATGCCAACACCTGCGTAACAACCAAACTACGAACAATTTACAAGCGAAACCATTCCAGAACGGGAAACTGACAGCTGACTCCATAGACCACGACTACGTCGCTACGTGAGTGGAGTATCGACCAGCCACGGCGGGCGTTTTGAACACCTGTTGAATGCGTTTAGAGGCAGTTGTATGAAAATGTGGAGCTCTAATCTGCCAGGCTACCGTGGTAGATTAGCCACCGTAGTTACGCCGCCTGGAAGAAGCGAATGGTACAGCCGCAGTCGGCAGCGAAACCAAACAATATCGGCGTGGATTATCGGTGTATCAAAATGCGCCCAAATTCAATTAACCATCGTTGCTGTGAACAGATGCAGTTATATATCAGTCGAAGGTTTGCTCAATCGAAGCACAACACGCGAAGTCGGACCCTCAGGAGAAGACGGCAACGACTATAATTCCTGCTTCTCGCTGACGTCGCTTCGATTGCCACGCAGAGCCAGTCTGACAACACGCCTCTTTGTACGTCAGTCATCACGTAGGAGGCGGGGTCGGCGGTTGAGTTTGAGTGACTGACGTCGCGCCTTCACGGAGCCGGACCCGCTGTTCGCTCGCCGCGTCGCCGCCGTAGCGAGCTCGAGCGCCGCGCGCGAGTACATAGAGACGGGCTTTGAAGCTTTGCTTTAGTTGCCCGCAGTATTCGAGTCGCGCGTGTTTTCTCTGTCCAGCACGATTTGTCATTGTGGACTGCAGGTATTATGCGAGTGTTGCGACGATGACGTTGGACGCAAACAGCTCGTGGAATATGTCGGACGCCATGGTCGACTACCAGCTCGTGCGCAGTTGTGAACTTTATTCATTCATCATAAACACGGTCTTCGTCGGAACGCTTGTCGTTGTTGGCGTCATCGGAAACATATTCGCTTTCGTCGTCTTCTGGAAGGAAAGCATCAAGTCCTCGACGTTGTTTCTCTTCCAGTGCCTGTCGCTCATTGACTCTGCACTGTTGTTGACTGTCGTCCCGCTCTACCCGATGAAGTCGTTCGTCCACTACACGGGCTGGCTGCAGGGTTACTGGGCCATATACCCCTACCTACTCGCATACCTGATGCCTCTGGCGCTAACAGCTCAGACGGCCACGATATGGGTGACCGTACTGGTCGCCGTCACCCGTTACATCGCCATTTGTTTACCATTGAGGGCGTCGCGGTGGTGCACCGTCTCGAAGGCGAAGAAGCAGCTGGCCTTCGTGCTTCTATTCGCTGTCCTGTTCGACATCCCGAGGTTTATCTATGTTCACGTCGAGTACGATACGTATGACAATGGTACAACATACACGGCAAAAGTTACCTTATCGGGGCTTATGTCATATAAACTATACTACATAGTCCACGACAACATCCTGTACTTTATATTCAACCTGGCCCTGCCCGTATTCATCCTGATGTTGCTGAACATTCGCATGATCTTAGCGTTGAAGGCGTTCCGCCGGACGCGGATGGAGATGCAGAGTGTTGGCCAGCAGCAGGACAACAATATCACATTCGTTCTCATAATCGTCGTCACCGTATTCATAATCTGCCAGGTGCCGGCGCTCATCAACAGGGTGATGTGGAACGTGGCGCCTGACGAGACGAGACAATGCGGCGGCTTCCAGTACTACCTGCATCACATCGCCAACATGCTCGTCACATTTAACTCGGCTATCAACTTCGTTATCTACGTCCTCTTCAACAAACGCTTCCGACACGTGCTCATCCAGACGGTTTGCTGCCGGGCGAAATAGAGAACGGCAAGTCGACGGGAAACAGTCGGCTTATCGACGGCGACCACAGTCGTTGTAGACGAGCCGATAAAATGCTGGTTGAGATAGCTTTAACATGTTGTGGGATGCCCTGTGACATGTGCATTTTATTGGAACGTTGGCATAATGCCGTAGTTTGCTGGTTTGGTGAGTACACGCCGTCTACAATGTTAAAGTGCATATTAATAAAATAAAAAAAATTACAAACAAAAGTATGCAATATCTACGACATACCCTCTTGGTGGTTGCTACACACAGTGATTGCTCAATCGGGCGCCATCTGGATGGTGTTGTATGTCATTACAATATGAACTACTTCAGTACATGGATGCATTTGCGATTTCGCGTAATGCATATCCGCATACGCGTGGATGGCGGCGGAACTATTGTTTATGTTTTCACGCAGACATCGGATCCAAAACGGCAGACGAACATTTTAAAATAAATGTTTCTTGTCGCTGTCAAATTGCTCAGATCAATACGTGTGTGTGTAATAACAATAAAATGGAATATTTGCGATATGCACCGCCCCCTGATCATCGGAAACGGGAGAGGAGTAGCACAAGAATCGGACGTAGGTAATAAAAATGTGTAGAAAACATTAAGAAGGCTCACATAGTAATGTTGAAAACATAATCTCAGCCGGACATTAAGATTCCGGTATTCAGATCCCAAATCACTTGAATATAGGCATTTAACTTTCCGCGTTTGTGTAATTTTATATGATTGGTTGTGAATCCAATAAATATTTAATTTACAATAATAATAATAATAATAATGTTATTAAAACAGCAACTACAGCATTTGAATTATACAACTGGCACAGTAAAACAACCAATTATAATAAATTAATTAAAACCAAAAGCATGACTTAAAATATAACAAATTAAGGCGATCTTCTTGTTCGTATTATTCTAATATGACGTGTTCGATATATAACAGGAGTGACGTAGAAGTAATTTGTTTAACGGACAACTTTTGGTAGGCGGCTATAGTGATACCGAACAGAACTGTCAATTTCGACTTACATGTGAACGCTGCTAGGATATTATTTTTACATAATCACGTAACGTGTTGACCGCCATTGTTCTACAATAAAACAATTTTTTTGAGAAAACAACATTAAATGTGTCCTTTGTATAACGTCATCAAAACGATCACGTGTTTTCTTCGTATATAGACGAACATAATTAAGCGCCATATTCCACGGGTTGTTGTTGTCCACCAGTGTGTTCGATGACAACCTCGCTATAATGATTGTGTTCTTGGACAACATCACAATAGTGACTGTGTTCGTGGACAGTATCGCTATAGTGATTGTGTTCGTGGACAAACTCGCTATAGTGATTGTCCGTGGACAACCTCGCTATTGTGACCGGGTTGTTGTTGTTGTATCGGAGACAATACAGCCTGAGACATGGACACTTTCTTCTCGGTGGATCGGTGCTGGGCAGTCGGGCCGTGTAGCGTAATCGGAAGCCACGGAGTTTTCATCGGCTGTTGACGCCCAGTCAAGTACTACGGCAATAACGGCCAATACGTGCGGTGTATAGTAGTACGGTGGCTGAGCAACTACAATCTTTGGCTTCGGTCGTCCTTATCAATCTCTCCGAGTTGTGTATGTGCGTGCTTCTCAAGGGAGAAGATATATCAGAACCCTAACCCTTCCAGCTCCAGGAACCATTACATCCCAGCGATATATATATATATATATATACATATATATATATATAT